>PVJH01024909.1:5874-32453 GCA_004026705.1 Nesogale talazaci | reverse complement strand
TTAATCCCAGAAGAGCTGCTCAATTCGGGCCCTGGTCTGGGACCCACTGCCCACCCAGGAGGGCCTGGAGGTGCTTCCTGGGCGCCCGGGGGCGCGGAGAAGACTCTCTAGTCTGGCCACCGGCAGCTTGGCAGCCCGCCTCCCGCCTCTCTCCTCCACCCCTGCACCGGGACAAAGACGTCTCAGGCGTGTTCCCCCCCCCCCCCCCCACTGCCGGCCGCAGTAATAGATGGCCCTGGCGGCAGCAGGCGCTTTGAAAGGAATTCATTAGGGCGCCTTGCTCACTTCACGCCCACACCCCCCCAGGTGGCTTGGGAGGCGCGAGGGGACAGCAATCCCCGTGGGGACCCCACGGGGAAGCCCTGTCGGCAGGTTGCCCCTGCGATTCTCCATTTCTCTAGCCCTCCAAAGGAGGAAGAGAAAAATCAAATCAAAGCCAAAGCCCAGGGCAGACGGCGGCTGGTTTCTTTATGGGCATAATAAATACTTCCTCTCATTAAGAGATAGTTACCCAATCTGCAGGGCCGTTACCTTGGTCGGGGATTTTTCCCCCCTCTCTCCCCTTAATACTAAGAAACAAAAACCCCTGCTGCACTTCTTGATTTACGCGGCTACAGCTGGATCCCTTCGCAGCTTTCCCACTGGCTGGTCTGTGTGGGCTGTTTCTCATTCGGCAGGGTTGCCACTCACTGCTCCTTCGCAGCAAAAAAAAAAAAAAAAATGTTGTTCCAGGGGACCTCGGTCTCTGATTGCCCTCCCAGTGCCAGGACTTTGTCTGATGATTTTGGCGATCATCCTCCATTTAAAGTTCAGCACGAAGATTTAGGTCTGTTGAATTATAGCTACACTTGAAATAATGTGATGGCATATTATTTGCATCCATAAATTGCCGTGGAAGGTATTGACTGCGAGGGTTACAACGCTAATCTTCTTTTATTAGTGAGTTCAGAGAATGCTCATCAATATGAATTTTATTTACTCGTGCGCCTTTTTCTCGAATGTATGGCAGTAATATTTTTTCTCGTCTAATGCTTAACTGCTTAGAAAACGACTTGTGGCGCCATAAAGGTTCCGTGTTGCAGCGTGATTAACAAGATGCATTCGGCACCTCCACTACCTGCACAGCGCCTCGAGCCTGGGGACTACGGTTAATAAAAAGCCCTTTGGGTTCCTTCTCGACTCCCCTCGGAGATTTATGGGCAGCGGGAACAGGTACACAGTCGCTCTGGCCTACGGATTCCCACCCGCTTAGTCAAGCTCGCTCGCGCTGCCTCTGCTCCGCCGGGACTGCGCGGCGGGAAACGAGTCAGCACAGATAGAGCTTAGCAACTTTGTTGCGAGAGCCCCATCTATCCCTCTCCACCCCAGATCAGGAAAAGGGTAGGAGACACCCTCAGGGGGAGCTGGGCCCCGTATCCAGTTCTTTCCCCAGAGCTTTTGCCCCCTTCCACCGGGGTGCAGTTGGCCCAGCGATGGACTCAGAAGAGTGGTGACCCCGTTCTATTAAATGCCACTCCGACGTCAGTAAGAGCGACGGTAATTAAGTTCTCACCCTCCCGCCCCCTGGCTCGGCACTGGTCCTGGACCGCGTTAGCAGGCAGGTGTTCCGGACCCAGAGCAATATGAAAAACGGACACGAAATGCATATTCAAGCTCACTGGCGCTCTGGCGGCGGACCATAACCCGGAGGAGGAAGCTGCACAGGAAGCTGCTTTTAGGTCTCGGGTGGCTGTGGACACGGGTGGCCGTGGAGCGCCCCGAGATTCCAAGAGAATGGGCGGGCCTGGCGCGCCGGGCGCTCGCTCCCGCCACCCAGTCCCAAGCGACGGGATGGTTTCTCTGGCGACCGGATTGCTTTGCTTTATAGGGATATTTTGAGTGGCCCGATGGTTCGGTCATTGCCGCAGCTCTTGCTCCTGGCAATAGTTGTGAAATGGCTTGGGATGGGTTTTATTTATGGAAGGGCAATTGGAATTCACACCCAACTAACCCAGAACGGTCCCGCCTGAGCCCAAGACGCACTTACAAAGGGGTGCTTGTGTAAAACCCCCCATCAGACACACCAATTTGCAAGTAACAGAAAAGCATTGAAGCTTCATCTTTTTTAACTATTTTATTCAGCTTTTTTTTTTTTTTTTTAATCTGAAAGCCGAAAATAGACTCCATGTGGTTCCAAGCGAAGGCAGCCCTGGGCTGGCTTTGAAATCGGTCCTGCAATTATGTAAAAGACCCATTCAGCAACAGGCCCGAATTAAAAGGGAGAGAACCAGCGCTCCTTTCTTTGCCAGGCTCCCATGTTTGGCTTTTCAAAGCACTTCCAACACGATGTCTTTCTCCCGGACAAAAGGCAGAACAAAAAAAGTCCCCAAACTTGTAAATTGAACGTCAAGGGAACTTTAAACAATTTAAAGCCCATAAATAATGATAAAGGGGACTGGCAAAAAAAGGCAAACCCATTCAATTAATAGAGTTTCCCAAGCAAAGATCAAGTGATTGATAAAATAAAAGCCTTTGGTTTCTTTCTTCGGCTCCTTGGCCAGGCAGAAAGCCGGACCGCGCGTTTCTAAGGCGCCCTGACGAAGACGCACTTGGCCAGCCGCTGTGTGCGCGCGACATTCTTCTGAAGGAGAAACTTTTGCCTTTTTCGGGGGCCCTCCCGGCCCCCACACTTAAAGTCACAGAAATAAAACCACCACAAACCCGGACGGTGAAGAGCAGGCATTTATTTATATATTTAAATGGGCCCTTTCCCTAAAGGGATTGAGAGCTCTGCCTCTCAGGCCCCAGGGCCAGGAAACTGACACCCCGCGCCTGCGCCGCCCTCTCGCAGGGAGCTGGGCACCCGGCGAGTGCTAGAATCTGAGGTTCAGGAAGGGTCCCCGCAAGGCCCAAGTCACCCCCACTCCGCCCCACCACAGGCTTCCGGTGCTAGGGCGAAGACCCTGGATATCAGCCGCAAGCGCTTTGGTGACCCGGCTTCCCGACTCTCCATGGCGGGTTCGGGTCCCAGGGCTGGGGATGGGTAGGCGCGTGCTCGCTCGCGCGCGTGCGTCTCCTTTTCCGAACAGCTTCAAAGCTGCAAGGTGAGGAGTTGGGGACCACCCGAGGGACAGAGTTCACCTTCCAACCCGCGCCCGCGCCCGCTGCACGCGGCCCCAGGCGCACGCGGCCGCGGTGAGGAGGAGGTCTTTCGGGGCTTGCTCCGGTGCTGGCTGCACCAGACCAGAGGGAGCCCGGGGCAGCCCGAGCCCGAGCCTGAGGGCTGCGGAGGCGGCCGCATCTCGAGCGCTGGCGAGGGCGCCGCGGAGGACTTTGCGTTCACCGCCTCCTCCCGGGGAGGGGGGGGGGTCGGGGGGTAGGCTGTGGGGAGGCCACAAGCACCAAACCCTGGGTCCCTGGGGAGGGAGGGGCATAGGGGTGGGGGTTTTTCCCTCGCTCGGGGTCCTCCCCCCCCCCCCAGCTTCCTGGAATCTGACCCCTCCATCTTCAGGGACTTCAATCGCCCCCGCCACCCGGTGCCTAGCTTTCATCTTCAAGCACTGCAGGCCTTGTTTGTGGGACCTCGCAGAGATGCTAATCCAGCCCCGGCAAGGGCACTGAGAGGTTAGGGTTAAGGGGTACGCAGGCGCGAGATTCTGGGGAGCGCTTCAGGGCGGACCTCCGGGGGTGCCAGCTCACTTCGTCCCCGGTCCCACCCGCTTGCCTTATCCTGGAAGCTGGGGGCATGTTGACACAGCCGATTCCTATGGGTAGTGAGGAAAGAAGCCACGGGTACCCGCGGGTACCCGAGTGCCAGCGCTCTGGAAGAGAATGAATGTCTGGGTGAAGCTGGTCAAGGACTTCGAGGATCTCTGGGGCCACTTTGGCCGCGTAGGACTCTGGGGACCTTCTCAAACTACCCCCGACCAGCCCGCAGGGCCCAACCCTAGCAGGAGAGACTGCAGTTTGGTTACAATGAATCTCTGTATCACTGGAAATACAGTGGTTCTCAACCTTCCTAATGCCGTGATGTTTAATACAGTTCCTCATCTTGTGGTCATTCCCCCCGGCCCCCAACCATAAAATTATTTTCGTTGTTATGTCATCACTGCCACGTTGCTACTGTTTTGAATCTCGTGACTCTTGTGAAAGGGTCGTTTGGACCCCAAGGGGGTCGCGACCCACAGGTTGAGAACCGACCGCGGCTGGAGAACCGATTCTGAGGGAAATTAGAGGGTTGGATCTGCAGACCCCCGCCCGCCCTCACTCCAATCCGGCACCCCCACTTTGAATGCGGAAAGAAACCAACTCAGTTTTGCTGGTCGCCAGAATGCCAGGAGATACTTGCAAATTACAACCATACTTTTTTCTTGGAGAAAAGAACAGAAAGGTTGGCCCGTGGGGCCCGGAGAGTTGAATATAAATGGTGGGGCAAGATGAAGACTGAGGGGGAGGGGGAGGGGCCTGACTGATGCCTCCTCTCTGGGGGATGGCCTGTGGGATTCCCGTGCAGAGGTGGAGAGGAGGTCAATTTACAAAGTTCACTCCCAAGTCATCTGATCTGAATCATTCAAAGATTTGGTGGGGGTGGGGGGGTGGAGGTGGGAATAGGGCTTGAACTGACCAACCTGCCTGGCTTACCAGGGAGTTATGGGTGCTCTCCATTCCATTCAAGGTCACTCCTTGTGGCCCAGAGCAGAACAGCCAGATGGTTTCTCGACTTTCACCTTAATAAGTGAAACAGATTGCCAGGTCTTCCCTCCGCAGTACATCCCCTGGGCTGGGTCCCGTCCATCCACCTTTAGGTTAGGTGGCTGAATGCAGACTCTGCATCACCACCAAGTGCTGGACCCTTTCACAGAAAAGGACCCCTTTTCCAAGAGGGGTACTGGGGAGGAAGTGTGTTTGGATGCCAGCCCCCCTTCCAATCGATAAGGAAGGTCACTGGACATGAAGCAGTCACCCACAGAACCAGGAGAAGAATGCCTGCTGGGACTTCGGGGAGGATCTCCCTTCTCCCTCTGACCCCTGCCAGGGGAATCCTAGAAAAATGGCATGAAAGACCCTGAAAAGCAGAGCCCTGGAGAAGGCTGTCCTAGGACTCGGTGCCCACTGCCATTCCCATTTCAAGCCTCTCCCACCTCCTGCTCTTTTGCTTCTGGACTTGGGAGTTGAGGTGTGGGCGGAAGGTTCTGGATTGGCTTCTTTCAGAGCTGAGAAATAACGCGTGGGTGGGCAGCTTGACTAGCCAGTCTCCAGCCATCTATAAATGTCCCCTGGTTGAATCAGACTCATTGGTACCCTGTTCTTGCCCAAGAGTGGAGAATGGGTGGGTGGGAGGCCTTCCACGCCCATGCCCCAGGATCCCTCAGTGCACAGACCCCTCAAAGTCACCATGCCAGGCTCAAAGTATCGGTGTCCACCATGGCCTTTGAAACGGAAGGAACTCTGGGCTTCAGACACCAGTTTGCTATCTGAGAAAAAGAGCAGCAGGAAAAGGCCAGTGGCCTGACTTGCTGCCAGCCATTTCAACTTTGAAGATGTTTCCAGACTTTCAGGAAAGTGGGGAGCTTCAGGAACAAGTCCAACGAATTTCTACCCAGGGATCAGCTTGTTAGAGGGTGACAGAGAGTCAGCAGGGAAAGGAGAGATGAGCTGAGGTAGTTTGGATGGGACTAATCCAGAAATTTCTAACAGTCCGGGCTCCCCAGAGACCCCTTCTGGGTTTCCCATGAGGGGAGAGCAGGGCGCCCTCCTGTGCATGTGTGTTTTCATCCAGGGAGTGTGGCTTCTTTTGCAGGGGGCATGACGGGCTAAGAATGAATGCTTTCACACCTTCCTCTCTAGAATTTATCCTACAGTCTGCCTTGAAGACAGCCCTGTGCAGGTGTGTGTATGAGACACCATGACAGGATGCCATCTTCCCATAGGTACTTCCGCACCATTGTCACTAGAAGAAGAAGAAGAAGAAGAAGAAACCTCGGGGGTTAGAGACCGGCCTCTGGAGGCTCAGGTGCTGTTCTGATCAGGGCCACAGCAGACCAGCCAGAGCTGCCTGGACCGAGGGGGCATCCTCGGAAACAGACTTCCCTCTGTGACAAACAGGAGTCCAAAACATGTGAAGGAGGAGAAACGGATCAGGAAATGAGGGTGACCAGAGGCTCATGGGTACCACTGGGACCTGAGCAGTAGTTTAGAAGCTCTTCTCTGACTCTCACCTTTTAATTAAGATGAATGCATTGAAATGCTTGTGGCTGTGACATCCTAGTTTATATCTTGGTTCCCCCCCCCCCCACCTTCCCCCTTCATGTTTCTTGCAGAAACTCATTTTAGGCAAGGATTTTTTTTTTTGGCATGTAAATGGAAAAGAAACACAAAACAAAACTCCAGACCAAACAAACAAAACCCATCCAAAGCAAACAAAAACCACATGAAACACTCAAAGAGTCAACCAGAAGGTCCAGCTCCCTTCCAGCGGGAAGTCCTTCTAACTTCCAGAATCCTGCTCCGCTGGGAAATCACTGGGAAAAAAGGTCCCCCACAACGTCCTGGACGCGCGGGGCCGTTTACTGGGTGAGGCAGGCTCCTTCTCAATGTATTTGTTTTAGCGTCGTCCTCACCGAGCGTGGTGAGTTCCCATTCCTAAGCAGACTCTGGAGAGAATGCGGGGGAAACAGCGTTACCTAAGGCGTGGTGGGTTCAGACCGCACAAACCTCAGGTGGCTGTGCAGGGCGCTCCCTGTGGGCCACGCAAGTAATGACATCTGCTCCAGGGCCTGCTCCAAGAAGCTGGAGGGTGGGGTGGGGCGGGCGGGTGTGCGCGCGCGCGCATGCGCCACCTCTTGTGGGGTGGGGTGGGATCAGAAGCGCCTAGTGTGGGGGAGCAGGAAGATGCCCAGTTTTTGTCCTCCCCCACCCCCCCACTCCAGGATAAACGCCTAGGCCACAAGAGAGGCCTTTGAGTGATTGCCGGTTTACATAAGATTAGCAGCTCTGGGGCAAGAAAATGGAAATTTGACTTTGTATTCCGAAGATTTCGACTCAGAGCAACCCTATGGGACAGGGAAGAACTGTCCCTTCCCCACCCATCCGTGGATGTCCGAGACCATAGCTCTTTACCGGAGAAAGCCGCCAGTTTTTTCTCCCGGAGAGGGTCTGGTGGTTTCGAACTGCTGACCTTGAGATTAGCAGAGCCACGCTTAACCTGCAAGACTCCTGGTCTCTGCGGGTCCCTCCGAGAAATGGGAAGAAGTCTGGCGCCCTCCACAAGCGCCCTTACGTGGGCACCGGACTGGAGCGCTCTCGCCTGGGCGCAGCCAAAGGGTGACAAGTTGAAACCCTGTGGGCCCTCCCCGGGTGGGGCGGGGGTGGGGCCGGCGCGGGGAGCCAGAATGGGACCGGATTCCGCGTTTGTGGCTTCCAGCCCAGCTCGGTATCGGCCTGGGGGAGACGATTGTATGTCGTTTCCTACAATTTTCTTTTAAATAAAGACGAGTCAGCGCTCTGCGTTAAAACGAGCTGAAGCCCATCCCTCTTAGGAGGTGTGTCTGGTTCCCCAGACCCCAGGGCGGCAGTTTGGCACACCCCGGGGGCTGGCTAGGAGTGACGTGGGGGCGGAAGGGGTTGGGGGCGGGACCCCGGGTACTGGACCTGGCCTGCAGTCGCCCCGCCCTTCTCTCCCAGGTCCCCGGCACTGCGCTCGCCCGCGGGACCCTGGCGCGGGCGCGCCCCCTGCGGGTCTCGTTGGGGATCGCGCCCCGCCCCGCCTCCCGTCCCCAGAGGAGGTGCGGGCCGGTCCCCGGCTGGGGCGCCCAGGGCACCTCCCCAGGTCCCCGCGGGAATCCATTCCATGCGCTCGGGCCTCGTTTCCACGCGCGCTCCCCCGCCATTCCGGCGTGTGGGTGTTTTCATTTTTTTATTTGCAAAGAGCAGCCATCCCCGGGTTTAATGCGGCCCCGTTCTCTCGTTTGCGCGGCGTCAAGTGTTTCTTCCGAACTCATTTCCATCTACGAAACATGCTTCAGCAAGTAGCTAATTTCTCCTGGATGGCTTCGCCTCGCATTTGCATATAAAGCGAGTGGGGGGCCGGTCCAATCTGGGGTTGCGTGCGCGCGCGGGCGGTGGGGTGGGGGTGTACCTTGGCCTCCTCTCGGAGTGGGAGGAACCAGGGCTTGGCTGCAGAAGGGGGGAGGCCCTGGCGGCAGCGGTGGAGGGCCCCCCACCCGGATCGGGGAAGGGACCCCCCCTCACCCCGCATGGTCTCGGGCTCATGTATCCGGAAGTGCGCTTCTGAAAGGGGGTGTGCCGAGCAGTTCTGAGGCTTTACCTTCTGCTTCCAAGTCTCCAAGACTCCGGGGTCAGAGGCCCTCGGACGCACTCCAAGGACTCTCTCATCCCTAAACTGCAATGCGGACATTTAAAGTGCAGTATTTTTCAATTAGAGCTGACGAATTCAATCAAAATTCCATAGATTAGGATGAAATGAGGCATGGGTCATTTACAGGGGAATTTAATTGCCGAGCCATTAGACAAATAGTATATTTGCCATTCGCGCGCGATCCATCATTTTCGACATCAATACCGGAGCCGCGCGCCCGGCCCGCAGCCCGGCGCCGCTGTAAACACTCCCTCGCCCGGACCCTCTGATTATATCTGATTTCATTTCGGGCCATGGGAATTATAAATGTTCGCGCAATCAAGTTCATTAGGACTTCAAACCGTATTTCTGATTGGGACTGCTCTGCCGCTGGCCGCGGTGCTCCCTGCAAACCCCTCGGTGCTGCTTCTGCAAAACATCATTTGGAGTGAAAGCTAGCGCTTTTGTCTTGCGACGCCCCTTCCCGCTTCCCTCCCCCCTGGTGCCCCACCCCCACGTTCCTCGGGCCACCTCCGGGGGTGGGGGAAGACAACCTTGAACCCCATCCTGTCCCCTTCCACCCAGAACAGATTTGGGGGAAGGTGGAGCTGGACCCCAGGCCCCTCCAGCCCAATGGGGGCTGCTGGACTGCAGTGTGGACTTAACACAGTGCCCCCACTCTGGTGACCACCAGAGAGAAGCACCCCAAAAGGCAGGCCTACCTCTCCCACCCCACGCAGGCACTGCCCCCCCCCCCCCCAAAGTGATGCTGGGGTTGCAGGACTGCAGACTAGGCTCCTTTGTCTGTGAGGGCCGGTGGGGTAGGGGTGGGGGCAGTGAGGGGGGATAGGTTCTTTAATTTGGGTGACTCATAAGTGAGTGTCCACTTCCCATCTCTCTCTTTCCCTGGATGCCTGCAGGCCACTGCTGGGCACGCAGGTCCAGGGGCTGCAGACCTGTGGGCAGCTGATGACCGGGGGTGGGGTGGGGGGTGGGTTTGCACACACAAGCCAGGGGACCGTTTCCCATGTCGATGACCACCCCCTCACCCCTCCCACACCCGCCCCAGAGCCACCCTTCCCAAGATAACAGCTCTCTTCCTGGGAGCAAACCCAAGAAACAAAGGAGGTGGCCTTCTGGGGAGATAGCGGACACCAGGCCTCCCAGCACAGCTGAAAAATAATAGCTTAATATTAACTGCTTCTCATAAAAATATACTTTCACAGAAGCACAGCTAAGAGCAGAAAAGCCTCATTTTAACACGCACTCTGTGCTCGGTCGCTGTGAGCTGCCTCAGTAATTTAATTGGAAGGAGACGTGAGGAATGTGTCATTTTTGAAGAATTTATGCATCGCTTCCTAGAAATCTCATTGTGTTAACTAGGAACCCCCCGCGTTCTGTTTAGAAGCCGTAATCACATTTTTATGTGTCTGTATTACGAGTTAATGTGACCTCCTGTCTTGAGTGGGGAAGAAGAAGAAGAAGAAGAAAATTCTCTTTTTCTAACATTTGGTATCCGATTCAGGCCAGCCTAAAATAGACCGAAACCCCGGTCCGCCCACCGTGCTCCCAAACTTACCAACTTTGTTCAGTGGAAGCAAACACGATGCAGGGGGTGGGAGGGGACGGGACGGGGAGGGGGGAGGGGGGGAGGCCTTGCCAGTGAATAATTACACAGCGAATTAAAAGCCCCTCTCATTGAACATCATCCTCCACAGCAAATACTGCATCCTCAATCATGTTTATTGCTTACAAATTGCATTACAAAGAAATCTACTCTTTTTACTGGAGTGATTAAGCCAAGAGCTCTGGGGCTGCAGAAATGCTATCTCTGCCAGACTGGGTGCGGGCCGGAAACCCAGCCGGCTACGTGGCCGCGGCCGATGTGTCATTTTTTCCTAGAGGCCCAGAGGAGGCTTGGGTTTCCACCGACAACACCATAAAAGACTCAACTTTCGGTCATAGCTATCTGTCAGCGCCGTGCCTGTAAAAGGGGCACCTTTGGGAACCAATTCCAGCATCAACATTTTAATTACGGGGTCCCTCCTCCCCTTTTATTAGCGGAGCTCCAGGGGTGAATGTCGGGTGTCCTCACCTGGGGCCTTCGTCTGGGGGAGCTCACATCTTCTCCCCCCAGGTCTGACGAAGCAGGTGGGTGGGCTGCCCAGAAGTCCTTTGCTTATGGCGCCACCTGCAGGTTTCCACGGAAACGAACGTCAACCTGACCAGCGACTTGCCGGGTCCCTGTCTCAAATGATGATTATTTACCCCCACTTCTTTTGTCTGGTTGGGTATTGTCTTTCTCTTCACCCAAGTGAACCCCAGTCTTCCCTGTAGCCCCTGACTACCCCCTCCCCTCTTTCCCACTCCCGGGACCAGCAAAGTTGATTTCTTTCAGTATAGAAATCTTTCTCGACTCTCCTTTCTGTGGCTATCATGAGACACCCTCTCCCCCACCCTCCTGGGAACGAACCTGTGGGCTGGAGGGATCAGGGGACATAGTCTCTCGGGGCAGCATAGTTGACCAAGTTGGTGTTTGATATTCTACTTGGGCACTTAGCCACTGACCCGGTGGGGGTCCTTAAACCCTCTCCCCATCCAGAGGAATGAAGTGGGGTGGAAATCAAGTGACGAATGGGAGCCATTAGTCCACTGGACTTTTCACACCAACATTAGTCAGAGCTTGGAAGAACTGGACGGTGCCTGGCTCTATGGCGCAAGGCTCTGAGGAGCGTGCCATCAATCGAGTGGGAGAAAAACGTGAAACAGCACTCCGACTTGGCCGAGAGACCAGGCTGTATCGGTTAGGGGCTTGAAGCTATGGCCCTAAGTCACCCTTCAGCTTGTGAACCAAACTCATCCCTGTGACAGAAGAGTCATTTGAGCGGGAGGCGGAGCTGTCTGGGGAACACCGTCCATACCTGCCGCCGGCATCCCACGCCACCAAGGGGGAAACAGTTCCAGCAGTCACATGAGAGGCGGGTTCATCCAATGTTTGCCCAGGATGGGCAGCCAGTGACGTTATCCAAAAAAGGGTCCCCGACCCTGATTTAAGATCACAGGTGCAGCAGCTGCCCAAGGCCCCAGTGGAGAGGGCAGGGAAGGAGGGTGGAATGGAAACAGGCCACCCAGGGGCAGAGCAGCTGGTACATGGATGGGCTACTAGTGGGTAGCCCATACGAATGTTTGAAAATTTTTCATATTGCAACCCGTGGCTGGGCTCTGGGCATTGTCCTCAGGCCTGTTTCAGCAATCCAAGGAAGTCCATCTTGTTTTGGGAGAGAAAGGTGTCGGTGTTCAGCTGAAGCCTGGTGTTTGAAACAGGTGTGAGAGCTCCCCACCTCTGCGTGACCGACAAAAGGAATCCACAGGCACCGAGGAGAGGGATGAACCGTGGAAGCTTCATGATATCCCAGGGGGACCCAGCAAATTTGACTACAGAACCTTTGAAAAACAAACAAATCAGTAGTTTTACTGGGACTTCATCCACACGCCAGGCAATTTCATAGTTCAATCCTATCAAGAATAGTTGTACCATCATGACCACAATCAAGTCTAGAACATCCCCTTCTTCCGGTCCTCATTGTTATTCATGTAATTATTATTTTCTAATGGTGACAAAGATATACACAATGAAACACCCTCTGATTCAGCCGCTCCTACGTGGTGCGCAGTTCCATGCCCCGGAGGCTATTCTGCATGTTGTAGCACCTCCCCAGATTATCCCACCACCACGAACATCAACTCAATGCCCCCTAAGCCCAAACTCTTCTTCTGACGAAGGAATCTTCATCCTGGGAACAGCAGGAGAAAAGGTGCCCCAGCCAGAGGTTGATCCTGAGGTCCTGGGCAACCTTTCAAAGAGGAAAAGCTCGTCCATCTGCTGGACTGAGATCAAGTATCTCAGGTACGTCCCGGATGCAGGGGCTGCTCTTGTGAGCCAGCTTCCTCTACAAACCAGTATTTTACACGGACCGTTTCTTTAGAGAGGCAACTGTTCTTGGGTCATGGGCATGTGATTAAAGGGCGATTTTGGTGGTTGGAAGCGTGATGATCCCAGACAATTCCTGGGAGAGCAAATCCGTTCTTGAAGAGTCGTAGTTTTGCTTTTTCTTCAAAACACGACAAACGGATGGCTACCCAGTCGCTTCCACCGCCGCAGGACCCGCAGAGGACAGATACCTTTTGATTCCCTTTATCTGAAAGATCCACCACGGGCCATTGTGCTGAGATGGTAGTTAGGGGATGGTCATCAGGGCAGAGGAAGGGAGGAGAATGAGTGCTTAGAGGCTGAGTCTCTGTGAGGGGGGTGAGAAACGTGGGCAGAGGATAGTGGTGGTGAGTGCTGTGGTGGCCCAAAATCTGGGTGGTGAATCCTGACCTCGCTGCCTGTAGCACAGAAGCCCTGGTACCTGCTGGGGCAGTGCTACCCTGTCCTCCAGGCCCGCTGGAAGTCAGGGGACAGTGGGTTTTGAGTTATGCCTATAGTTAGAATCTCCTCTGGGCAGAGGCGGTCTTTGCTATGCTAATGAGACAGGAGCCAATGAGTGTGTATCTGATGAGATAGGAAAGACATGAAGCAACCAAGCCAAGAAGCAAAAGGGGGAAATAGATGTTGAATCTCCTAGAGCATTCCAAGGAATGAGGTGTCTAAGATGAAGAGACCAGGACCTTCCCCCTGAGCATTCCCAGCGAGACAGAGAAACTTCCCATTCAAAGTCTCCTGAATGGTGGAAAGAAGCATGTACTCGCCAGAGCCACTCATGGCTGGTATTTCCAGGTGAGCAGCCCCAGAGAGTGAAGACATTTGCCCGCCACCATGAGTGGAATTAAAATCTCAGAACTGTCGATGCAAAAACATGACGTGGTCAATGGCTTGCTTTATGTGCTTTATGTATATTAAAAACTTAAACAGGCACACATACATGGACAAGCTGGTGTGCTGTTTGTGGACTGTCAATTGTGTCTGGCCGTCCACCTGCAAATCTTCCCCGAGGCCTCTCTTATAGGTGACCAAGGACATCTTGAGGAGCCACACAGGCCATTTTTGTCCCATGACTTGGACCTCATATGTAGTGCATCTCCACAGCCCCTACAATGAAGATGACACTACACTCCCATCTAGTACCACGGTGCCTTCACTCATTCTCCAGCCAAGGGATATCCCTGGCAAGGTGGGGCCAGGTAAAGGGCCCCTGGCCACTCAGGAGGTTCAGTTTACAGTTTTGTTACTGTTGCTCGTGGGTCCCTGTGGACAAGGAGGGCTATTGTGCTATTTGATGTGCTGTTCACTAGGACACAATGTCCCACATACAACCAGACATGGTGTTGATTTGCCTACTGTACTTCACAGTTAGTTCTACTGTTACCTAGGATATGTTCATACACAACTAGTCATGCTGTTAAACAGGAGCTAGCATTTCACATACAATCAGACATGGTGTTGACTAGGTCACAGTACTCCATGTAGAACCAGATATGGTATTGGCTAGGACATGGCTATCCACATACAACTAGACTTGGTGTTGACGAGGTCACAGTTTTCTACGTCCAACTAGACTTAGTGTTGACTAGATCAGTCAATATTCTGTATCCAACTACACTTGATGTTGACTAGGTCACAGTATTCTGTATCCAACTAGACTTGGTGTTGACTAGATCACAGTAGTCTATGTCCAACTAGACTTGGTGTGGCGAGGTCACAGTAGTCTATGTCCAACTAGACTTGGTGTTGGCCATGAAATGGCATTCCAATCCATCCATCTACAACTAGACATGATGTTCACTTGGGCAAAGGAGGGTGACAGGTGCTCATCATAGACGTCACAGAGGAATCGGTCACAGGTATGGCTATGAAAGCCTTGCAGTCAGCAGATTCCTCCCCCCCATACCCCCTTCCTGGGATGCTGCAGTCTAATTCGATGCAGAGGTGCCAGGAAGGGGGACCTTCCTCCCCACATCTCTTCGAAGTGCCCAAGACTCCACTGGTCATGTCTGCCTTGTTCACTGGGAAGGTCTCAGCCCCAAGCACTGGGCTGCCCTCCCCCACCCCTGCATTGCTTCACACTCTGTGCCACCGAGCCATTTCCCACCCCCAGTGACCTCGGGGGACAGAATGGACCTGCCCCTGTGGGCTTCTGGGCTGCAGAAAATCTCCTGTAGCTTCTGAGGTCCGCCGGTGGTTTCAAACAGCTGACCGTGCATGCGCGGACCCATTCCCTCACCAGGGCGCCCACCAGGCTCTCCACCGGGGCTGGCTCCGTGAAGACGGAGAGGAGCAGCTGGAGGAGGGAGTGATTGATCACCGAGGTACTTCCTGCAGTAGCTCTTCCTCCGAGCAACCGGCTTTCAAAAGAAAGTCCTTGGAGGTGGAAATAATGAAAAGGAACAAATTCCTTCAAAGCCCTGCAATCGCCCAGCTGCCGGGGCTCACTGCAGGGCCAGGTGGCTGGTTTAAGCCGTTATAAAAAAAGCAAAAAGGGTTTCTGGAAACCTAACAGGACATGAGAGTTGTTGAAGCATAAAGTCAACAGGAACTTTAAGGCGCTGTGCTTTGTTCTGGGAAGCGCTGGGACATATTTCAACTTGGATGCAGTTAGACAAGCCAGCCCGTGTTGTAAGGTGGGGCTGGCAGAAGGCAGAAGGCTGTCAGGGCAAATTCCCTCCAAGTCCCATCTATGGCGTTTCATGAGCGCTGGGTCCCTGTCTTCACTCTTCTTCCGGTTGCTTGTTCTTGCCAAGAACGACTTCCATGTTCCACAGCCTTTCCCACGAGAATCGTGTTAGGCTGGTTAGTCTGGGTAGACCGGAGAAACATTCACAAAACACACAGATGGGAATAAGAAAGAGATTTATATACAAGAGGAAATGAACATGGAGAAGACATCCCAGCCCGGTCCATATCAAGTCCACAAGTCCGATATTAGACCGTATGTCCGAGAGCAATTTGCAAAGTCGTCTTCAGACTCACGAAACATATGCAATGATGTCGAATGCAGGAAGATCACAGGTCAGTGGGTAAAAAGTCCTTGGATCCAGTGGTGGTGTAAACATCCCAGCGCTGGCAGAGGTCTCCACACGGCTGCTCCAGCACCCAGCTGCATAAGGGTGGGTCCATGTGGCTTCTCCTCAGAGATGTCTTGCATGGAGCCAGCCTTGTCGGTTGAGTGTCTCCAAGGGAGTGAGTCGAGAGAGAGAGAGAGAGAGAGAGAGAGAGAGAGACTCTACCTCCAAGAAGGAAGGAATTACCACATTTCTCATAATTCTCAGAGGAGAAGCCCATGCTCACACAGAAGTCTCACTGGCTAGCTCCAGATTGACAAGCTAGACTTCACCCCTACACTCTTCATCCTCAACTCAATACCAGATTAGGTGTCTGCCACAGTTGGGTTCTCCAGAGAAGCAAAATGGCGGAAGCTTGTACGTGTCTGTCTACCAGAAGCGATCAGATCGACATTGAGAAAGGGCTCACACGCCCATACAAGTGGGTAAAGTCGGGCTGGTTCAAGTCCGTGGGTCAGATGTCAGCTGGAGGCTTCTCCTGACTCCGCTGGCTGCAGGGGCTGATGAACAGGAAGCAGGAAGACGGATTAGGAAGGCTCCAGGCTGGTGGATGCCGTGCTGAAAGATTCCAAGGCCGGCAGTCTCCTGATGGTTCCTGGAGGCCAATGAACCAGATGTGGGAGCCGGCTCCATCCAGATGTGAGCCGGCTCCCGGAAGCGCACGGACGGTCTAAACTAAGAGTTGACCACCCGTGTGATGAAACCTCCCCCAACTGTATCGAGGATGTGAACAGATGGAAGAGGCTATTATACTCTAGCCCTTTCTTCCCCAAACTGCTTGGGCACTTGCTGGAAGAGCCTGTCGTGGGGCTGGTTGCTCCCCACTAGATCACAGCAGGGGAGAATTCTGGCCCAGCCAAGCTGCCCTCAATCATGGGATGAACAGACCCAACCCACACCACTTTGAGGACACGGTTGCACCTGACCCAAGCCAGAGTCTTGTCTTTGCTTTGCCAGATCTCTGGCCTGAATTACACATGGAACCCACTGCTAGCAAACACTCACTGGTCTTCTTCTCTGCCCTCTGACACCCTTCCAGGGATCAGCAGACCATTTTGGAAGAGGGTGATGGGAGAAGAGTGGAAAGGGACTGTGCTTCCTCCAAAGTTCACTGACTCTGGGCCTCTTGGCTCCAGTGAAAAACTTCGAGAAGTTTCCTTTGTTTTTGTTAGTTTCCTTCCCTTTATCATTCATGCTTGTCATTGGTCTTTCCATTTCTCCCAACTCTGCCGTACAAACAATATCAGCGACTTCCAGGAATATCTACTAATAACATCATACCCAAGAAAGTGCATCTGTTTTTCCAAAGGAATCCTAAGTCATTCTTTTTTACTTTTCTTCCCTCCTACTTAAAAAGACAACACACACATACACCAAACTTTTTTTTGTGTGTGATTTGGGGCACAGTTTTCCGAGCAAATAGGCTTTCCCATCAACAGTTGCTGCACATTCTGGTTCGTGACACTGACAGGAATCCGCGTAGTGTGACTCTATTGGGTTTCCCTGGCCGGGAACTCTCGGAAGGAGATGGGCAGGTCTTCCTTCAAGGCACCTGAGTGTTTGCACCAACAATCTGTCAGGTGGTATTGGGGGTCGCTGGCATTTAGCTTTTGCCACATGGTGATACTAATGCCTGCTTCTTGAGGAAGTACGTGTCCCCCACCCCGCCCCCACCGCCTCTGGGCTTCAGTCGCCCACCGGGGCAGCACATGCCCTCTCCTGAACTGCTGCTTCTTCAGCTCCGGGCCGGGCCAGTTGACCCTCCTTCCCGGAGCCCCTGCGCAGTGACTCAGCATTTTCCATGCCAGGCATGCATTCAGATTATGCAAAGGCCTTTGGACTCAGAGCCAGCCCACGTGGATCATAATCAACTCTGCATAGCACGGAGCAGAGGAGGAGCCCCAGGACGCTCCTTTTGTCCACGTCGTGGACAAAACCTACGTAGAACCTCAAGAGACGGTCCTTCGAACAGAACGAGGGAATATGATGTGCTGTGTCCTGTCACCCCGCCCATCCACTTGTGAGCCGAGCAAAGCATCGGAGAGGCTGGACTCCATGAAGAAGAACCCAGGATCGGGAACGGAGGCACGCTGCCATTAACAAGCTGCCATTTGCAGAGGCCCCAATGTCGCTTGCTCAAAGTGAGGAGGACTGGGTTGTCTCCTTCACCTCACCTGCATGTGGAAGTTGGACGCTGAATAAGGAGGACCGAAGAAGAATCCGAGCCTTTGACTTGGGGTGCCGGGGAAGGCTGTTGCAAGGACTGTGGGCTCGTGAAAGAACGGATCGGTTTTAAGAAGACGTGCAGGCAGAGCAACGCTCCGTGGAAGCCAGGATGCCGAGGCGCTGTCTCACGTGCTTTGGACGTGTGATCAGGGGAAACTCGTCCCTGGGAAGGACATCACACTTGGTCAGGTGGTGGAGCAGCGACCGAGAGGAAGCTTCTTGAGACGTGGATGGATGCAGTGGCTGCTAATATGGGTTCAAGCCCTGGAAGAGCACTTGTGAAGACAGTGTGTGAGTCTGGGTAGATCAAAGAAACAGATTCGTAGAGACCCTCATATGTGTCTAAGAAAGAGCTTTAGATATAAGAGCAACTGGATAGCGAGAAAGCCTCCCAGCCAAGTCCTTAAATCTGATATTAGCCCATCTGTCCAATTCCAGTCTGCAAGTTCCTCCTCAGACCCATGAACACATGCAATGACGCCGAATGCAGGAAGTTCACAGGCCACTGGCTGGGAAGGTCTTGTGGGTCTAGTGGCGGTGGCAGCATCTCAGCACTGGCAGAGGTCTCCACGTGGCTCCTCCAGCTCCAGGGCTCTGGTTTACCTCCACGTGTCTTCTCCACCAGAATGTCTCTCAGGGAGTGAGAGTGAGTCTGGTCTCCAGTGAGCTATATATCTCCTTAGCGCCTCCAAATGAGGCCATCAAGCTGCGACCTGATCGACAGGCTAAACTCCACCCCTTGCCTCTGAAGTCTCAAATCAACAGCAGAAGCTGTCACAGTGGTGCAGGACTGGGTCCTGTTCTTTCCTGCTTGAGGGGAGGGTGAGAGTGGCCTCTGGGTCAGAACTGACTGGATGACACCTACCAACAGTAACTGTTTTGAACAGGGTCTCGGGTCTACTCCTTCATTGTCTTCCCAGGGAGGGGGCCTGGGGACGGCCACCAGCGGAGGTATTGCTCAGGCTGGTTAGTCATGCAGACACCGGGACCCACCCCTACGGGACCCCTCTGGCCCCTGCTTCTCCATCCTGGGCCAGGCAGCCTACGGGAGAGGTTGGGGTCTTGCTGAATTGCCCAGCTGTGCTGACAGGGGCCCACCCTGGGGCAGTGTTCTTGGATTACAGACAGCTAGCAAGGATGGGGTGGGAAGAGCAGAAACTGGGGCTTGCTGTTTAAGGATGCTCTCTGCTGACTCTCTGAGGGGAATCTGACCCCGTCCACCAGGCTCAGCTGGACCTGCTGCTTCTTCATACATGGGATCTCCATGGGCCCCCCCCCTTGTCTGTGCTACTCCCCCACCCAGCCTCCTCCTCTGTATTTCTCTATGCTCCTGGCCCCCAGCCTCCTCCTCTGTATCTCTGACCCTCCTTCCCTGTGTCACTGCCCCCACCTTCCTCCTCCTTTGCACCTCTGATCCCCCTTCTCTATGCTAATGTCCCCCCAGCGTCTGTACCTCTGACCCTCCTTTCCTGTATTACTGGCCCAGCAATCTTCCTCCTCTGCACCTCTGAACCCTCTTCTCGATGCTACTGCGCCCCCTCCCTCCACCTCCTTCTCTATACCTCTTTCTCCACCGTCCATTCCACTCACGCAGTGACTTGTTTCTGGTCTGCAGCCCTTTTCCAAACTGGCTCCTTCTGGACATCTCGTCTTCTCCCCCCTCCCCTTTCTTGCCTGAGGCCCCTGGGAAAGCAGAAGAGAACCCACGATGCCCACAGCATGCTTGTCCTCCAAACATCTCTCCCCGGTAAGACCCCAGCGGGGCCCTGCGGCCCTCTGCCAACCTGGCGTGTCCTCCCCTTGGACTCCCTGCTGGACCAAGGGTATCGCCTCCGCTTTGTTTGGAATTGGGGTCCAATGGCGATCTGTGTGGAAGTCCCAGGCTCAAGCTTGTTGCTGCTGTTAGGGGCCGTTTGAGTCACTTAGAGGCTGTCAAGTTGGTTCCGACCCGAGCACAACAGAAGGGACTTCGCCCTGTCCTGGGCCCTCCTCACGACTGTCTGACGTTGGACCCCATGGACGCTGCCCCCCAGGGTGACTCATCTCATCCAGGCCCTCCTCGTTGTCCCTGACCCTCTGCCTTGCCAGACACATCGTCCTTCTCCCGGGACTGGCCGCTCCTGACGACATGGCCAAACAATGTGAGATGGAGTCTCACTTCGTCCCAGACAGACCTCTGCTCGATCTGGCCGCCATTGTCGCCAGCACCAGCACTCACATGCACCGGCTCTTGGCGTCTCCTCTGTAAGGAAAGAGAGGATGAGGCCCAAGCTGGGTCCCAGCCCACCGCAGCCAGGCGAGTGTCCCCGTCAACCGAGCGGTAGGCCTCTTCTGGTTTCCTGGTGCATGGCAGAGTTGGACACCCCAACTGTCCTCTCTGACTGGAGGCTGTGAAGCGCTGTGAGCATGCCCAGTGAGTGACCAGACCACGACACCAGCCCCCTGCTGCCGAGGTGAGTCCGGCGCTCTGGAGGGCACAGCAGAACTGCCCCTGTGGGTTCCCACGGCTGTCACTCTTTACAGAAGCAGGCGGCCTCGTCTTTCTCCCTCGGGAAGCCTGGTGGGTTTGAACCACTGGCCTTCGAATGAACAGCCCAGCGCCTAACCCACTGCACCACCGGGGCTTTTCCTACAGTGAAGCCCAGAGACCGACCTGCTGCATGCGGCGTGGACACAGCCCTCCCATTCAAACGCCAGCAAGGCAGTGTCCGTGGGGTACCAAGGGAGCAAGGCCAGGCTGTCTGGACCCCCATGGACGCTGCAGAGTGGCTGGGAGTTGCGTGGACTGGCAGGCAGTGCCCCGTGTTTGGTTCTGAGGGGGGCACCGCAGAGCGAGGGGTGTCTCTAACGGGATACTCGCAAGGCCTCTGGTTCCCCACCCAGGACTCCCCACTCTGGGCAGCAGCAAGGGCTTTTATTACAAATGCTGGGTGACTCAGAAGATCCAGACTATCCCCCCACCCTGACCCCGCCCCGGCCATCTGCCAGGAAACTCCCCTTCCTCCACGTCAGCAGCAGATCCTCAGTGCAAGACGCCCTCGGGCTCCAGGAGCAAGTAGTCCTGCAGGGACCTGGGCAGGGACAGCATGGGCACCAGCTGGAAACACCGTTTGCCAAACAGCTTGCGGATGGCGCTTCGGCAGAGGTGCTGCAGGCAGCGTGGGGTGCCGGCCAGGGCGAGGAAGGACTGGTAGAAGGGCTGGTGCATCTGGAGAGGGAAGCAGGAGTGTGAGTCCATGCACCCCCGGACCAGCGGGCATTCTCTCCCCGCCCCAGCTTTGAGGGCCCTGGTGGCTCATAAGATCCAGCCTGGGCGTGTGTGTGTGTGTGTGTGTGTGTGTGTGTGTATGAGAGAAAGAGAGAGAGAGAGAACAAAAGCTCTGTGGGGTCTTCAATATGAAGACCTTGACATTCCAGAAGCAGATGGCCAGGCATGCACTCTGAGTCAACGAGGGTGGATTAGAACCGCCCACCTTTTGGGTAGTCTTGGCAGCCACGGACGACCACCTGCGACCAGATGGCCGCACGGGGAAGGCCAACTTCCTGTTTCCTGGGGGTGCCTTCCTGTTGGCCCCTGAGGCTGCAGGTTCCTGTGGCTGCTGTCAGATGTTGTGGGGTCCGGTCTGACTCAGGGCGGTCCCGCAACCTCCTCACCAGTGTCCTGTGGGAACCCATCATGGGAATTGCTGTGTCCGTCTGTCTTGCCAAAGGTCTTCCTTCTTTTTGTGGCCCAGCTGGGAGGAAGACCCTTGTCAAGATGGATAGACCCCACGGCCAGCCCTGATGGCACAGTGGATACGTGTTGGGCTGCTGACCTCTAGGTCAGCAGTTCGAAACTGCTCCCAGGGAGCAAGACGAGAAAAGAGTCATCGTCCCGGACACCCACGGGGCCAGTGAGTTCTACCCTGTCTGGGACTCAGCATCCATTCAAGGGCAGTGAGCTCGGTCTCTGCGGTTCTACTTTACCAAACGTGCTATCTTCCTCCAGGGACGGGTCCTGGGCCCTCCTGATCACACGTCTGGAGTCTAGGTGCACTCCATGCGTTTCTGCCCCCCTCCCCCGCTTATTTTTAATAGATGGACCCAGGAGCCCTGTCAAAGCCAGCTGGAGCCCCAAATGGTGTCAGAGCTCGGTAGTGCACATGGTGGGCAGAGGCAGCACTGGCTCAGCATGAGCACTCTCCTCTTTGAAGCTGGAGACCCAGTCTGGACTCCAGGCCAGCTGCCACCATCTGCCATGGGTGACCGACGTGTCGCCTGAATGTCCAACAGCTGTCAGAGGAGCTTCCAGACTAAGAGGGACTGGGGAGAAGAGACTAGGAAGAAAAGTCTGGCCCACCTCTACCTGAAAACTCCCTCTGGGTCACCTCGGGGCTAGCTGAAGCCCATCATGGGGTGGGTCTTGACTGGGAGGGGCAGTGGCAGCTAGCAGTGATGACAAGGTGGGCAGGACTTAGTTCAATGAGAGCACTTCTTAGAGGCTCCGGGAAACAGCTCCCTCCCTCTTTCTGAGTCACCTGTGGACCTGGATGGGGGCCAGAGGGGGTCCCGGGCATCACAGTGGGATGAAGCTGACACAGGGGCCTCTGTGGATCGGGTGGGCTCTGAAGCCACGTCCCCTGGCTATTGGGTCCCCAGCCCCCACGGTCTCCAGGCAGCCTGGGATGATTGATTGTGTCCTGTAGGCAGCAGCTCCCCAGGTGAATTTTGAGGTCATCCCCTGAAGGAAAGCAGCAGAGTGGATGGACAGAGTGGATGGAGAGAGTGGTGGGGTGGCCATAACCCTGGACTCGCACACCACAGCCAGGTGCGGGGGCCAAGCGGAGTTAAGATCTGCCACACCCTGGATCAGAGCAAACTCAAGCAATGACAGCTATAGAGGGAAAACAGAGAATGTGCAAATACAACCCCCTCCCCTCTTCCCATGTCTTCCTCACTGGACGCCCCACCACCTCATGTGGACACCAATGCCGGGTGCCACGCACAGGAAACAGGGACACGGCAAACACCCCCCTCACCTGGAACACATCCTCTGGGATGGCGGCTTTCCAGCCCTCGGACACGCGGAGCCGGGCGTAGGAATTGAAGAGGACCTCGATGACTGTGGGGGTGGACGCACAGGTCTTCAGCACCTGGTTGGAAGAGGTGACAGTGCTGCTTTAGGGCCTGGGCTTGGGGGTCCCAGGTGAGGAAGATGTGGGGAAGGGTGGAGGGAGGGGAGGACACATTTGGCTCTGTTAAAAAGAAAATTCTGACAAGGTAGATTGTATAGGGGTCATTTGGTTTTGGAAAAGACTCATCAACTGGGGTAACAGGACCTCAGAGACACTGGGGAGTGCTTTCCTGCACCAGGCAGACTGACTGAGGGAATGAGGAGAGAGGGAGGGAGGGAGAGGAAGGGAAGGGAGGGGCAATAGGAAGAAGAGCACCATTAAATCTACTCCCCCTACCCCCCAGATATGTGTCAACTTGGCTGGGCCATGAAGCTCAGTGGTCTGGCAGCTGTGAAGGGACATCATCACCGCCCTGATGTGATTTGCTGGGATAAACCAATAAGAGGATTATGCAGGGGATGTAACACCCTTAATCCCATCACAGTCCTGATCTGATAAAAGGGGAGGTTGTAAGGGTATGGCCTTCCACACCATTCATCTCACTAGAGATCAGAGGGACCACCAAGAAGAAAGAGCAGGGAGGGGAGGGTGTCCTTTTGATCTGGGTCCGCTGAATTGTCAACAGTTGGCCCAGGGGCAGGCCGATGCCCAGGCATGGGGAGATCTCTGAGGGATGCCAGAGACAGAAGCTGGAAGGAGACCAAGGACCTTTTCCCAGAGCGGACACACAGAGAGAATCCTTCCCCTAGAACCAGCCTCTGAAATCGGATTTAGTGTCTGTTCAACGAAGCCACCCCTTTCAATAGTTCTGCCATCGCTGCAGGATTACATGGACAAGAGACCCACAACAGGTTAGATAAGAAGTGTAGGGCCGGTGAGGTTTATGCTCATCGTGGTAGAATGATTTGGAAAGGACTAGCGAGATGAGAATGACTGTACACCTTGAAGAAGGGAGTATTGCCCCCCTGACATTGTACAGGTCAGAATTATTGAAACAGCGTATCAAAATCAAAGATAGTAGATACATTTAAAAGAGTTCCTTTAATTCTTAGACTCCAGCAAGCCTTGAGAAAAACACCCCAAACAAAACCCAAACCAATCTAATAGGGAGTGCTTCTGGGTTGGGTTTGCCCTGCTCCAGGGAACGGGGAGGGAAGAGTTGGGCCAAGTGTTGACGCTAAAATGCACAGACACACACGTCAGCTTAAGGCAGACCCACGGAGACCCTTTCTTGTAGCACCCCGACGGCTGTGATGGGAGCCGAACATACCGGCTTCCTCTCTTTCCTTCCCAGGTAGGAGCAGCACCCCTGTCCCCCACTGTATAGATGGACTGCCAGGTGCTGGGGGGGGGGGAGGGGATCCCTGCCTCTGTGTTCTAGGATCTGAAGAACCAGGGGCGGGGGGTGCCTCCCCCCCGCACTGTCACACTTCCCCCTGACCCGACCACTAAGTTCCATTGCCACTGTCCCACTGTCCATCGACAGCCTCCTCTTCAAGATGGGCACACGACTCACAGTTTTCAGACACACCTTTTTTTTTAAAAGATGATGTGCCTTGATTTTTGGTGGAACTAGGCGGGGCAGATCCCCCACTCCACAATTTGCATAAGCGGAGGTCAGAGATAGACTCCCCCATTCACATCATGTTTTCTGGTCCCGAGATCTCTCCCCTGGGGGCTTGAACCCCCTTGACAGAACCTCCCCTACACTGTGTACCTGCACCTCTGCATGGCCCACTTGCTGTCATACAAGTAGTTATTTGAAAAGGTCTATGCTCTAGAATACTCTTTACAAACTCTGCCAGACTGATTTAGGGTCAAGATGACTGCAGGGGGGAGTTTTGGTTTGAGAGTTGGACATTTTCTCAGAACAATGGATCTGGGGATGCCTCCAACCTCGGTGGACCTGATAAGTCCTAGTTCTGTAAGAGATTTGAAATTCTGTTCCACATTCCCCCCTTTTGATGAGGAATAATCTATAGAAAAATAAAAAGATGCTGGGCCCCGGTGGCGTAGTGGTTGTGTGCAGGACTACGGCCCACAGGGTTGACAGTTCAAATCCAGCAGCAGCTCTCCAGGAGCAAGGCTGGGCTTCCTACTCCCACCAGGGCAGTGTTGTGGTGGGGGGGGGGGAAGAATAGTCTTTAGAGTTATTGATCAGAGTGGGGCAGTCATGGAAGCCTGTTTTTAGTTTTAGTTTCACGGCAAAAGAAGAACTATGGGGTATTTTAAAGTACACAAAAGATGAAAAAGTATGGTAAACCCAGTAGACTCATCACTAATTGTGTCCACTTCTGCCAGACTCATTCTTCCATTTACCTCTGGCCCAATATCACTTAAAGAAAACTCCATGCATTCTATCATTTCATTCATGTCCCTGTGTCTCACAGAGGACTCTTAAAAAACAAACAAACCGTAAACACAATATCATTAGAATAGCTGAAAAATGGAGACTTCCTTAATGCTATCTTAATGCCTACACGAAGCATATGCTATTTGGCTATAATGTGCTACTCGTTTAGGCCGGATTAAAAATTTGAAAAATGATGTTTTTGCATCTCGCTTAATATCTAAGTTCGGCATGTCATTTTATTTGTTGAGAGCTTTTGGGGGGGAGGATTTTGATATCGCTTTATACTAACTCGATAAACTTTCTAAGGAAACCATGGGCATGCTGGAGGGGTGTGGGGCCTGGCATGTGGAAGGGTCTGTCCCACAGGGGTGCTCGTCGTCATCCTCAGTGCTGACGCACACGGCCCCGTGCACAGGAGAGGGAAACGTGCCCGGGCCTGGGCCTCACGGCTGTGCCTGCGTCGGAGACCATGGGCGGATCTCGGTGTCCATCCACCTTATCCAGGGTCTGCCCCACCTCCTTCTCCGGGGACCGACCCATCCGGATCGATGGCATGTCCAAAGTATGTGGGACGTGCTCTCGCCACCCTCACTTCCAAGGAGCTTTCTGGCGGCTCAGTTCATTCTCCCCGCAGTCTACAGAATCACCACTGTATATATTTTTGGTCCACACCATCATTCAAAGGCGCAACTTTATTCATTGTCCAGCTGTCAAATACACATGACTTGGGTCAGGCACACCTGCATCCTCAAAAGGACATCTTTGCTCCTCTAACAACATACAGGGGTTTCTGCAGCAGAGTGGCCCAGGGCGGGGTGGCGTGGGGAGTGCTGGCTGATTTCTGGACAGCTGCTTCCATGGGCCCTGATGGGGGATTCTTGGCCTGGAGATGGAAAGGAATTCCAGAACATCTCAATCATGCTCACGGGGGACCTGCACGCAGCAGACGGAGGGGCAGCCATTGGAACAGAACGGGGTGGGGTGGGGTGAGGCCTGGTTCCCAAGCAGGGAAAGGGTGCGTCGGGGTTGACGCCTCTCACCATATGGATCCAGTCTGCACGCTGAGCACGTCTCAGAGAAGCTGGACCATATGAAGAACGCCGCGTCCGGCCCGGAGGAAGACCCACGGACGACCTTGCTGAAGATCAAAGCCTCTGCAGCTTCAGTCTGTGTTAGCCTCAACATAAGCCAAAACAATCAAAACTCCTCCCACCGAGTCAATGCCAACTCATAGTGGCCCTGAACACACACAAGAGAGGGGAGGGGAGGTGGGGAGGGGAGGGGAAGGAATCGTTACAACTGGGCCAGCAAACAGCAACTTGAGAAGTGGGGAACATCTTGCATTTAGTTGCGGGTCATCCTTTGATGTTTCCATAGTTATCAGCATATTTAGTTCTGATTTCTTTTCCTGGAAAGCAGTCTTCCTTTTGCAGAAGCTCCGCCCTGCCCTGGTGGGGGGGGGGGGGGGGGGGGGGGGGTGGGGGCAGCA
>PVJH01024908.1:0-32400 GCA_004026705.1 Nesogale talazaci | reverse complement strand
GTCCCTAAGAGACAGGAGCCGTGCCCGCTTCTAGTCTACAGATGGCCACACTGGGGCTTGGATCAGTGAAAGGGCTTCTCCAGCGTAACACGGGGCTGCTCGGGAGGGAGGAGAGGGGTGCAGGGGCGGGGCCACCATCCAAACACTGTGCTGAGGCAGCCCCTTAAGTGGGAGTGGAGGGTGGTCAGAGGGAGGAGGGACAGGACCCCGGACCTCTGGGGCCTTCTCCAGGCCATGCCAAGTGACAGTGCTGGCGGAGTATGTCTGGCCACACAGAGGAAGCTGTGGCCTGCCACTGCCCACTGTGGCGCTGTCCCCAGGGACCAGCTGGAGAGACCAGAACATCCACCAGCAGCTGCCTGAACGGTCACAGAGTCCTGACAGGGTCACAGCTCCTCTGAGGCCGGAAATGCCCTGAGCAGGGCCAGCCCTCAGGGCGGGGGAGGGGGGGCAGGGGGGAGGCGTGGAGAGACACAGCTATGGTGGAGCCTCATGTACACGGTCAGCAGATCTCTGCCGGCGCCGTCAGCGGCCCCACTCGCTTCTGCTCACAGAGGCCCGATGGACAAGGAGCCGTCCCACGCCACGCTCCTCCCCGCCGTCCTCCAGGCTGTGACCGTCGGGTGCAGGGTCTTCCTCTTGTGCCCTGCCCTGCCCTGCTCTGGCCCGGCGTCCCTCTCCAGGCTCCTCCTGACGACTTGTCCTCACCTCCAAGGAGCGTTCCGGCCGTGCTTCTCCAGAGACAGTGTCGGCTGGTTCTTTGGGCAGCCCTCGGCACGTCCACGTTTCTCCCTCAGACTCCTGGGTTGCTCGTGGGCCCAAAGGGGCGAGGGGAAAGGCGTTTCTGAGACTGTCACCCCGCACCCATGTCCCAGGTCTCCTCTTTCTGACATTGAGTGGGGAGGGGGAGGTTTATAGCTGCTGACCTTCTGCTGACTGGCAGCCCAGGAGTGACCACTGTGCCCCAGGGTGGTCATGGAGAGCCTCGGGACCAGGAGGGCTTGCTGAATACATGGAATAGCATGCTGGTCTGCAACGCAGTGTTTTAAAAGGAAGCGTAATCTCTACCCGCACCCTCAGTCCCTGGCCCTCTAACAAAGGGACCCTGGTCCCTGTCCCCCTCACCCCTCAGTAACTAAGGGACTCTGTCCCTGTCTCCCTGCTCCTCTGTAACTAAGGGAACCCTGGTCCCTGCAGCTCATGGCTGTAGCTGCACAGGGGAATCACCCCTGGCCTTTTGGAGGAGGGCAGTGTGCCATGTGCCCCTCTCTGTCCCTTCCCTGGGGGTCCACACACATGCCCCCACCAGGACCATCTCCTCTGCCAGTCTTGGATTGGAGCTTGCATTTCAACAGGCCAGGGGGCTTCCCCATTGGGCGAGCACCCCCGAGCCCCGATCTTTTAGCTGGACCCTTCGAGGGCTCCTGGCAGATCAAGACAACCAACTGACTGCACCCTTGGGGTCACCTGTGAAACCGCTCAGCTCCTCACAGGAGCACACCTGGTGCTGGGGACCCTGGGGGCTTTTTTGTTTCATTTTTGATCGGGGGGATGGGCGGGTGGTGGTGGAGACCTCCGGGAACGAAACGTACCGCAGTCTTCTTCTCCCCGAGGAGGAAACATGGCGCACAGGGGGGGCTATCTGATGGCAAACCCAGACGCCACTGAGGTTCAACACAGGCGATCAGCAGGTAGCCGCTTGTTTGGCATTTTTAGAAGAAATATGAATGAGCACGTGCTGCTTTTCTTCCTTACGTACATTTTGTGAATTAAACAAACAAACAAACCAGGTGGAGCAATGGTTCAGCTCAGACTACAGTTTCCTCCAGCCCCGGCCCCCTGGGGACCCTGGGGGGCAGCGCCCCACCTGGCGGGCCCCCTGTCTCTCTGCCAGCAGGAGGGTGGGCTCCGTGCCACCCATGGGCATCTCCCTCATTATGCTGGATGTTCCCCGCCCGCCCCTCCTGGCCTCCCGTTTCCCAGCAGGGCTCCCGGGGCTGGTTTTCTGAATCGTGTGACCAGGCGGTGAACTTGAAGCTTCAACCTTGGTGCTGGCCCCAACCACAGAGCCACGAGTGCCTCCCCCTCCTCCAGCTGGCAGGGCGCCTGCTGCTGTCCCTGCCTGGGTGGGTGCAGGGTGTCAGGGCTGTGCCTACCCAGGAGCAGACAGACCTTTCTGAGGCGCCGCTCTGGGTGGGTGCAGAACCAACAGACCCAGCACTGAATCAGCCACGGACACCCGCCAGGGCTCACCCCCCACGCCACCCCCCAGCCCCCACCGGGCACTGCAGCGCAGGCACGGCTCCCTGGGAGGGCGGGGGTCAGCTGGAGAGGAGCAGGCGTCGGCTACTTTGCTAAGCTCTGCTGCCTCCAGTAATCGCTGGCTCCGGATGGTTCTCAAAGGGTCAAAGGCCGAATCCTGCAGTTACATCATCCCGCGAGGCCCTCGGCCTGCTCTGGGGAACGGGGTGTAGTCCTGGGCAGCTGCCTGCGGGTTTCCAGGGCGTTGGACGGACGCAGGGCCAGACCATGGAGATGGGCCATCCCGCCCCGCAGGCTGGAGGGGGTCTCTCTGCCAAACCTGATTCACTGAAGGTCTCTGGGTCCAACCCCCCGGCCCCACCAAGAAATCACAACCCCAAGCCAGTGCCCTGGAGTCCCGGGCGAGGGAGAGCAGGCTGCAAGGCAGGGCAGGACTGTCCCCGTGGGGTCCGCGGCCAACTCTGGACAGGAGCAGAGGTTCGTCTCTCTCCCGAGTTTCGAGCGGCGGCTGGACACAGCCCGTGGCAGCGTCGCCTTTACACCATGGCACAGAAAGCCCAAAGGGGCAGCCCCACTCTGTGCTGCAGGCCCGAGAGCCTGTGGGCTGGAGAGATCCCATGGCGGGGCCCAGGGTGGATTTCTCGTCTGTTATGGGGGGAAGAAGGGGTAGGCAGCAGATTGCCCCAGCCTACAACAAGGTCAGCAGTTCAAGCCCACCAACCGCTCCTTGGGAGAAAGCTGACACCATGATTGACAGGCAGCCTCTGAGACCTCACAGAGCAGGCTGGCTCTGTCCTAGAGGATCGCCTGAAGCCATCAATGTGATGGCCATGGTTTGGTACGGGGGCAGGGTCTAGAGAATTTAGCCCTCGGCTCCTAATGGAAAGGTTGGTGGTTCAAGCTGCCAGTCTTAGGGAAAGGCACAGGTACAGGCATGCCAGGTAGCCACACCAGGTCACCAGTGGTCGGTATCGACATGACGGAATTGCAGAAGGTTCCAGGGGCTGGCCACATCCCAGAGCTTCCCTGCAGCTGGTGCTTGTATAGGGGCTTCGAACGCATCCTTGTGCAGCTGACCCTGCCTCCCCTCTACCTGATGTCTAGTCCCGCCCCTGCTGCGCTGAACTCACCAATGACAGCACACCTCGCCTGCAGGGGGGGAGGGGGAGTGGGGGGGATGGTCACACCTCACCTTCACTGCCTCCAGCCCTGGTGAAATGGTGATATAAAGGGCGACCCCTCCCAAGAGGCACCCCTCCTGGGGAAGCCCCTCACCTGTCCAGGTGAGGCTGACGTCCTGCCATTTTGGGGTGTCCGTGTTCATGTCCAGGCACCATTCCTGTGCTTCACTACCTGCTTATTTGTGTAGAGCCGTGGTGGCGCAGTGGTTACATGCTGGGCTGCCAAGCCGAGAGGAGCAGTTCACAAACACCAGCAGCCCACGTGGGAAAGACGAGGCTGTCTACGTCACACAGATTACAGGCTGGGGGCCCACAGGGCAGTTCTACCCTGTCCTGTGGGGTTGCTGACTCGTGACGATGGGTCTGGTTCTGGGTTTGCTTGTGTGTGTGTGTATGTGTGTGTCAAAGTCTCCCCTTCCCAGATGGTAAATGCAGGAATAAAGTCTCATACGTTTCATGGAAGCACTCAAAGTGTGACTCTTTCAAAAATGGCTGCCCAAGAAATGCTGGAGGGAGGGATGGATGGATGGAAGGACAGATGGGTGGATGAATTAAAGGGTAGATGGATGAAAGGATGATGCATGTGTGGATGGATGATGGATGGATGTTTGGATGGATGGATGGAAGGATGGATGAGAGGATGGATGCACGTGTGGATGGATGGATGGATGGGAGGATGGATGCACGTGTGGATAGATGATGGGTGGATGCATGTGTGGATGGATGGATGGATGCACGTGTGGATGGATGAGGATGGAGGGGTGAAGCTGTCCCTCCTGCAGTCTGTGTCAGTGAGCCTGAGTGAGCAGGGGCCAGGGCCAGGAGCATCTTCTGTCTGAGCCTGTGTCCTGGGACTGCCCTCTGGGGCTGAAGGGACCATTTGTCAACAAGGACAGGTAACAAACTCAGTGCTGTGAGAAGCACCATTTTCAGAACCGGAGCAGAGGGTGGGACCCTGGTGGCCCCTTGGGTCAGGCGCTGGGCTGTGAGCTGAAAGGTCAGCAGTCACTCCTTTCTCCTCCTGTAAGGAGTGACCATCTCGGAAACCCGTAGAGGCACGGGGGCTGGGAGCTGACTGGAAGGCAGTGAGTCTGGCTCTTGTGGATCGATGAAGGACAGCTTCACAATCCCTCCGCCTGCCGTGGCCAGAGCAGAGCGGCCTTTCACAGCAGTGCCCCGGCCCACAGCAGGCCTCTGCTGGGTCCAAACAGGGGCAGTTATGGCGAAAGGCAGTGCCACCTAGGGCTGTTGACCCCTCCCCCCAAGGTACTCCTGCATAAGCCTCGCCTCTGTGCCAGTTCTATATTTAATAAACCCCTCAGGTCCTCAAGGCAGGGTCCTGGGAGGCGGGGCAGCTCAAGGTCGAAGCCAGGTGACGCTCAGACCCACAAGCACCCAGGAAGAACATGGAAACAAAGAGTTACGTCTTTATTGGCTATGAAAGGTCCTAGCAGGTTTCTGGGGGAGCAGGGGGAGCGCGGGTGTGGACAGTGAGTTCTGGGGTGGCATCTTCGTGAGCCAGTCTTGAGGGTAGCAATACGTATCGCTTAAGAGCGCACCCTGCCCTCCCAGCACCCCAGACGGCACGAGACCCGCTTACCAAGACAGCCACACAGTGCAAACAGGCCCCCGCGGGCGGGCGGGCGGGCGAGGCTGAGAGCAGAGCCACCTGCATGTTTCTGCTGCCCAGGCCCAGGCCCTCTGCCTGTCCCTCCATCTCCTTCCAGGGCTGTCTCCCAGCACCCACTCTCTCCACCCACCATGCCGGCTGTGTCCAGGCATATGCACAGACAGCCCCTGCCTACAAGTCGAGGCTGAGTGTGGTGCCTCCCCCCCACCCCACCCCCCGCCGAGGGCTGGGGAGGACTGTTCCCCCGGGGGTATCAGACTGAGGTTGGTGCCGGCAGGCAGCCAGGCCTTTCTCCCGAGGCATCTCTGGGTGGGTTTGAACTGCCAATCAATCCATGAGGAACCTCAGAGAGCTTCAGGACCTGACCTCTGCCCCCGGGGCCCCTCTAGTGCACTCAATAGGCTTGCCTGCCTGGACATAAGTGGTTTCTCTGTCTTTCCCGGGGCAACGCGTTCAAACCCATGAGTTGGCCGAGCCTGGCCTGGGAGGTGTGTGCAGGGGTGAGAGGCGGGGGTGTGGTGGTGGAAGCTGGGACAGAGACCATGCATCTGCTGGGCCCGGCTGGGAAGTCACTTGGTGGCCTGCAGGAGGCCAGGCCGGACTTGAAGGGGGGCTGCCAGCTTCAGGGCGGGAGTGAGTGGCACCCACAAACTGGGGGGCTCGACTCGATCAGCTCTGTGACAAGTGTACCAGGACTGTGAGGAGCCATGTGAAGGCAGGTGTCAGGGGCAGGGGTCGGGGGCTGGAGGGTGGCGCAAGGAGCAGACCGCCAGGAGTGCGAGATTGTTTCCCCGCTTGTAGAATCTGACCAAGGATATAAAAACGCACCCCTCTCTAAGCTGGGGAGTGTCTGGGAGGTAGGGGACTGCCCAGGGCACCTGTAGCTTTGGTGGGTTTAGTTCAGGGACTGTGCTCGGGTCTTTCCGCTCAGTTCCAGAACCTTCTCTTGCAAGGGGCTCTGGGGAGACACCAGGAGAAAGGATCCCCCACACACAGACCCTCTCGGCCCAGCAGAGCCCCTCTGAGTGGCCAAAGGCGGACTGGGACCCCCCAAAACTGTAGAAGAGCTGAGTCAGCCCTCCCAAAAAACAATTTCTTTGTCTGCCCCCCTTCCCCGCCCCCACCCCCCACCAGCAAGACATCTTTTGATTTTCCCAAAGGCACGGGCGGGTAGGAGAAGGCACTGCGGGGAGGGGCGCTCGGCGGCCGGCTGCTCAGGTGATGACGGTGGGCCCCCGGCGGCCGGTCCTCTCGTGGAGCTGGGAGATCTTCAGGGCAATGGCGATGAGGGGGCTGAGCACCACCTGCAGGGAGGGAGGGGCCTGCTGAGCGGCCGCGGGGAGCCAGGGCCTTCAGGGTCACTGGTGACAAGGACTGTGATGGGGATTGTGCAGGAGGGGCAGTGGCCAGGAACTGAGCCCGGATCTCCCGGGTAGAGGGCGAGATGCTAACCCTGACTGACCCACCACGGTCCCCCCCACCCCCCATCCTTACAGTTGAGGAAAGCCCTCAGTGGCTTCCTGTGCCGTGGCTAGGGAAGAGGCCGGCCCACTGCTACCTGGGGGTGTGGCGGGAGCCTGAGCTGTACCTGCATGTCCTGGCGGAAGGCAAGACGGACGGACGACCCTGTGGTCATGCTTGCAGCAGACGGGCGGACCGCACCAGGCCGCCTCGCCCGGGTGCTCTGAGTCCCTGAGGTGGGGCTCTGTGGGTGCCGGGGTGGGTTTCTACGGGGTTGCCTCACCCAGGAGCTCAGGCGGGAGCAACAGCAGCAGTTCCCATTGAATCGGAACACCAGCAGGCCTTTGCCACCCACCTCTCGGTGCAGAGCGGAGCCTGCACCCCCGTACTCTCCTCAGCACAGAGCCCCTGGGCTGGCTGTCCTGCTCATGAGGCCTGAGCTTCTCTCCGGCAGACTCTGGAACGTGTGCTTCGGTGACCTCTGCCGTTAGGGCTCAGCCGCCACGTCCCCGCCAGGTGTTCTGAACCAATGACCTCCCCTCAAGGTGGGGGTCGTGCCAGGCTGCCAACAGCACACAATATTTAGCAGAGACCCGCCTGCCAGTGGGGACCGCATCCGAACCTGGGTGCCGGGCTCCAGCGGTCGGGTAATGCCCCACTTCTCCAGCCAACTCCGGGTACGTGTGCAGCAGCCCATGGCGGGGGCGGGCAGTGAGGCTGAGGGCACGGGGTGCTGGGTGGGCAGGGTGCCCTCTGGAGATGCCTGACAGACTATCCTTTCCTTTGCCTCCAGTGCACTCACCGTGGAGGCCTTCCCCATCCCAAGACACTGGCCTGAGTTATTTTCTGTGCTTTCTGGAATTTCCCCGGGAGGAGGAGAGACTTGCAAGGGGCACAGTAAAACTGCCCCAGAGGGCGGTCATCTTGTAGTCAGAGCCCTGGACACCCGGTCTGGCCAGTCACCACAAGGCCGTGGTTCAAAGCCACCAGCCACTCCGAGGGGGAGAGGGGAGGCCTCTGCCCCGGCAAAGCCTCAGAGGCCTTACAGCGGGAAGATGGGCGGCAGTGGGGCGCTGACCCCATACTGTGACCTTGCAGCTGGTGGCCGCAAGCTGCTGACCTGCGGTGAGTGCAGGACTGCTGTGTTGTTGGGCCTCCAAAGGATGCGGCCCACGGCCAGCAAGTCTACTCTGACTCCCAGCTACCTGCAGCCTGGAGTGGACCCACCCCTGTGGACCCCCAGGAGCAGGGGTTCCCCCATCCCCCTGAGACGTGCGTCCAGATAGTTCGGCAGCAGGCATACTGGTGTGACGGAGGGGACGCTGATCCTACTGCGTGGGGGCCGAAATCGGACCCCAAAGGTCATTCCTGTGTCGCCAAGGGCAAAAATAATCAGGAGGACATCCTGGATGAAATTCCAACCTTGGCGGCCATCTGCTGTGATGTTGTCAGGGGCTGTCTGGCCCGGTCCTCGGGGTCACTGCCGTGTCTGAGCCCAGGGAAGCCGCTGCCGCACCCTGCCTTGAGCAGGCTCCTCCCTCGTGCATCGGGACAGCTGCCTTCCTGTGCTTTCCTGCCCCCTCACCCCTAACCCCCCCAGCCTGGGCTGCTTCTAGAGACGGTGACAGCTGAGTGGCAGCAGCCTGGCCCGTCTGACTCATGAAGCTGAAGGAAGGGATTCTCTCTCTGGCTCTTAATTGGAAACGCTGGCCGAGCGAGTCCCGGTCCAGGGGGCCTGTTGTGTTGGGTTCTTTGATGGTGGCAAGGCTGTGTGTGTGTGTGTGTGTGTGTGTGTGTGTGTGTAAATCAACCCACCCTCCATCTCTCCCTTGCTCCTGCCTTTGGACGCATTGATGGACGGCAAAAGCAGTACCAAACCCCACCTGACCCTGGGTGGACAACATCCTCAAACCCATCCCCTCCTGTCCACACCAGGAGGGTGGTGTGTCTGCCCCATGGCCTCCAGGGGTGCTGGATGTGTCCCCCAAGGGCAGGAGGGATGAGGAGCGGAAGGAAGGGTCCTGGGAGACAGGCAGAGTAGCACTGTTTTGCTCTGTGCCCCAACACAGCATGGCACATCTGACGTGCCAGGTGGTGGAAGCCTCTTATTGGTGCAGCAAGCCCTTGCCAACACACAGCCTCGTCTGACTGCAGCTCAGAAACGCCCTACTGGGGGCCTTGACAGACAAAAACGCCTTCTCTGGATGGCCGGGGGGTGGCTACAAGTCAGAGTCCAGGGTTCCAATGCTGGGGGAAGACCCTCTTTCTCTATCAGCTCTGGGGGACGGTCCCTGTCTCTGTTCAACATCCGTGGGCCCAGCCCGCATTCTTCAGAGACCTCCATGGGTCTTGGCATCTGTGGCGGTCATGTACTCGTGTGTCAGTTTCATGATTGGGAGTGTAGGGGTGGAGTCTAGCCTGTCAGTCTGGAGATAGCCAATGAGGCCTCTGTGTGGGCATGGCTTTCTCTGAGAATTCTGGGAAGTCTCGTGGTATTTCCCAATTGGAGTAGAGAGACTTGACTGAGTCTCCGAGACAACGAACTACTGACAAGACGAGATGACAGCATGCTGATTGATCCTGATTCCTGGAGACTGGAGGAGAGGCACATGGGCTTACCCTGATGGAGTCAAACCTCTGGGGCCGGAGAAGCCACGGGGAGACCCCTGCCAGCCCTGAGATGCCTCTACTGCTTCTACTGCCACCGGACACACAAGACTCTGCACCCGCTGGCCTGTGATTGTCCTGGTGTCATTGCACGTGCTTCGTGAGTCAGGAGACTATAGATTGGTATTGGACATATGGCTAATAGCAGACTTATGACCTTGGACTGGACTGGGTTGGGATGCTTTCTCAATGTTCCATTCCTCTTGTCTATAAACCGTTCCCTTATGTCCATGTGCGTGTGTATGAATTTGTTTCTCTAGTCTGTCTGGACTCACGCAGCATCTGTCTTCCCCGGGTCTGGGAGGTTCTCAGTGAGGGTTCCTGGGTCCCCACCTCTTCTCTTTGAGTGGGTCTCAGGCTCCTGCTTCTCTGCTCACCTCTCTGTCCGGCGATGGCTTGGAAGATCAGAGGCAACGCTGTCGTGTGACCCTGCCAACTGGTTGGCTGACCACCTCGGAGACAATCACAGCACTGCATCACTGAGGCGCCAGCCGCCACGTGGACGCCTCCTTGGGGAGGGTGGAAGGGTCACAGCGGTTCCATGAGGGTGACCCTGTGGGTCAGGGTAGGCCTGCCAAGGGTTTCCAAGGCTGTGAACCTTTATGCAGAGAGCCGCGGGGGGGGGGGGCGGGATTGAACCCCTGACCTTTCGGCTGGCCTCGGCGCCCTTAACCATGGCGCCACCAGCACTCACAGGGCCCTGGTGGTCCCAGGCGTTGGCAGACTTGCAGCTGGCCCTTGGAGAGATGACTGGGACAGAGGAGCAGGGCAGGGGCCGTCCCGTAGAAAACCAGTTGCTAGCTCTCCTGAGAGCGTTGGGGTCTCCGGCAAGCAGGAAGCTGGCCAGCGCCTATAAATAAAAGACTTCGGCAGGACTGATGGCCTGAATCCATGGCTGGTGTTTCACCTTGTGTCCACGCCACTCGCTGTGGGTGGCCTCCTTGAAGCGCCGGGAAGAAGGACGTGTTTCGCATCCACTCTGCGTCCACCCCCACAGTCCGCGAGGTGGTGAAGAAGGCGCTCCATGGGCCAGAACCACACGGTCAGCAGTCCAAAGCCACCAAGCACCGTTCAGGAGGAAGCAGGGGTTTTCTACTCCCATAAGGAGGCGTCATGGTCTCAGAAACCCTTCGGGGGCTGTTCTGTGTAATAGGGTCGCTGTGGGGCAGTGTGGACTGGCGGCCCGTGGGCGTGGGGCGTCTGGGGTCGTGCGTTTCCGGGCCCGGCAGCTCCGTGTGTTCCCTGGGGACCGCAGGTTCAGGGATGTGACCTCCAGGAGCAGCACTGGCAGCCCTTTCTTCCGAGGCACCTGGCACACCTTTTGGCCAGTGGCTGAGCACTCAACCTACAGAACCAATGCAGCTGGAGCTCAGAGAGCCGGGGACTGGCTGGTGCAGGGGTTATGTGTGGGGCGGCAAGGTCAGGAACTCAAAACCATCAGCTGCTTCCTCCTGGAAGTGTGCCGGCAGTCAGGCAAGAAGGGGACATACGAGGCGTTCACGCCGGTCACGAAGCAGCAGAACCCGCCCGGCTTTCGGATGATGTCGTCCACTCACAGGATCTCAGAGAATCGGCACGGAGACCCCGGGACCTGACACAGGCTCAGCAAAGCGCCGGGTACAAGATCGACACACAGGAATCAATGGGACTCCTCCTCGCGATCAGAGACTCCCACTCTGAACAAGGAACTGGGGAAACGGTGGCCGTCGCCACAGCTCCCCAAAAGGTAGAGAACGATTTTTAAAACTACTTTACCCTCATGGATAGGAAGACCTAACATTGTGGAAAGAACAACACCATCCAAAAGTGTCGACAGATATAACGCCATCCTCACCCAGCTCCCATCAACATTCTTTACACAGATGTAAAATAATAATAACCAGTAAGCTTATATGGGAAGGGAAAAGACCCCTCTCTTCCCAATAATCCAAGCACAACTACAAGCGCACAGCAAAGCAGATGTACAGAGAAGTCAAGACAACCCAGCACCAGCACAGTGACAGACGCAGAGCCCTGGGGGACAGATGCAGCCTCCAGAGGCAAGTCCGCCCATCTACAGACAGTCGGAATCCACAGAACAGCCAGTCGCTAACACATGGCACTGGCACAAACTGGGTATCCCTTTGCAGGCACGTGAAACAAGGCCCACGCCCAAGGCGAAACCTACCCTCCAGTTAGACTTAAAAACATGTAACGCCCACAGCGCTAAAGACTGTCGAAGGAGAACCAGGGGCTCTCATGCATGGCAGCAACCGTCTGTGGAACACAACTATGAAGGCACACGCCACAGAGGATGAAGCTAACTGCGGGGACGCCCTGTGGACGATGCCCTTCTCCTACAAAGAGGCCCGACCTGTCTGGACAAGGAGGTTTGACAATGGCACCTTGCCTCACCCCTCCAAGTGAGGAGAGGAACAGGAACCATATGTGCCCCCTCCCCTTCCCGGCCCAGCCTTAATTCTGCTCCACGGGACTCTGTCAAACGTTCCCCAAACCAAACTGGCTGCGGTTGAGAAGATTCAGCCTCACGGCGATTCTGCAAGACATGGCGGGACTACCCCTGCCAGTTCCCCCCGCTGTCACTTTCTTCCTTCCGGAGTGGAAAGCCCCACTGGCTCCCTGGGAACCTATCCCACAATGCCACGGGGCTCCTTCTGAGGAAACTCAGAGGTACGGAATTCCTTCCTGCGCCACCAGGGGGGGATCCAACCCCATCAGAGCACAAAGGGCCGGCTCCCTCCACTCTCCTGTCTCTGATGATACCTCCCTCTCCTTCTCCACCAGCCCTGCTCTCTCTCTGCCTTTTTCAGTAGAACCGTGACTGTAACACCAGACATCATGTTGAGGTGCTGTCCCGCCCCTTCCATTCTTCATGTGTTACAACAACAACCTAGTAACGATAATGGTGATGACTTTCATTCTGACCTCTCTGGACAGCAGAGGCTCTGGGAGGAAAGCCCAGTCATCCCTAGGGGCCGGGAGTCCCCGTGGCTGAGATATGGCACATCGGGATGCCGTCCAGCTCAGGCTCGTGCACGTCCTCATGCTCCATTGATCTGTTATGGGAGGGGATGGCCACCTTGTTATGCGTCAGCATCGACTTCATGCTCTGGAAGCCACCAGTTCAGGCCTCTCTGCCAACCGCCCGGAGTCCGCCCCTGGAACCAGAGTCTCCCTCCTCCCCTCCCTCCCCGCTTGTTCCAAACAGCAGACTCTGTGGCCAGGAGGAAGCCGACGCTCGGAGGAGAAAAGTCCGGCAGGCAGCACGGCCTCGTACTGTCCCTGGGGCTTCTGGCTGCTCGCACTCCTGGACATTGCCCACGGCCCTGTCCATGGCCGCACGTGCCTGCCATTGATAGCTGGACGGAGAATCAGGACGCAGAAGCAGCAGCGAGGCCTTTGAATTACGGTGCTGAAGGACACACGGACCTGTCCTGGAAGAGGCACAGCCAGGGTGCTCCTTTGAGAGGAGAAGGGAGAGACTCCCTTGGCCAGTCCCTGGGGGTCACTGGGGCAATCGAGGGCCAGGGAGGAGCTGGAGGGCTCGACCCGCTGAACATTCGGTTAGCAGCCGAGCGCTTAAGCACCGTGCCACCAGGCCTCCTCAAGCCTTCCAAGACCACACTGTTTGCTGCATTGAAATTGTTGTTGCTGTTCTTCAAAACATGTGCTTTCTGTAAAGGAAGCCACTTTGAGGGAAATGGAGGGAAAACACTTTTTTTAAGGGGATCGGGATTTTTTTTTATATAACTAGTGATACACCTGTGTCCTAAGGGGTTTCTGGCGCTGGGGTGTTGGGGCGGGGCTTATTTCTCCAGATTCATGCAGTTACCCAGGGCCCCCCACCAGAGGGCAGCAGGCACTACAAGTGGGACAGAGGCTTCCCACTAGCACCCAGAGGTGACAGTATCGGTGGGCCTGCGACACAGGGACTTTGAAAGCCTTGTGGGAGAATTCCATCCTCTTCATCCTAGCTCCCAGGAACTTCTGGAAGTCCCCTTACATGTCCCTCCGACCAAAGGTAAGGGCTCCAAGGGTTTGAAGCACTCAATTCAGTGTCCCTCAGCGTCCCTCCCTGTCCAGTCTGTGTCTTGACCCCGTCCTCACTGACAAGCTGCGGAGGGGCTGGTGCCCAGCTGAGCGCATCATTGTGGCTTCCTTGGAGAAGCACAGATCGGTTCCTGAGACCACAGGGACTCACTGGGGGTCCCAGCGTGTCTCCCACCACTTGTCCTTCAGCGAGAGGCCGCAAATGCCTTTCCGGAAGGGGGACGCATTCTGGGGAAGTACGTGCCACCGGCTGCTGGGAGGACAACCTGGCCTGCCTGGGAAGAACCTGGCCCGGGAGCTCCTGGGAGGCCAGGATAGTGAGCCTTGGTCTTACAGACTGGGGACCTGCTGGCGGGAGAGGGACAGTGTGCCGGGCGGTGCAGGACCACCAGGCAGCCTTTTGCTCTGTTATTGCTATGGGGTCGGAACTAGCACAATAGAACCTAGCACCTAGCCACCACCACCACCAAGCCGCCAGGCCAGGCCCACGGCCACCAAACCGCTTCCGATGCCTGTGGGACGGGGTGAAGCTGCCCGAGGGGGTCCCAGAGGCTGCGGACTTCGTGGAAGCAGAGGGCTGGGTCTTTCTCCCGAGGAGCGGCTGACCTGGCCGTGAGCAGCCTCACGCCCAACCCTCTCTGCCACGCGGCTCGTGGGGGCCAGCGGCACCCACCAAACGGCCCTCAGAGCGGCCAGTACCTGCGGCTCCTGGTCATGGCCACGGGGGTCCCGCTCGTAGCTCTCCGCGTACAGCCGCAGGGTGGCCCGCAGGCCGCTGGACGCGCTGAGCCGGAAGATGAGGCGAGACGCGTCTGAGAAGATGATCCTCAGGCCCTGCGGAGACCCAGGATGGACACACGGAGGGGCGGTGAGCCCAGGGTGCACGCAGGTAGCCCCTGCCCCACGGGGACGCCTGTCCGCGGCCACACCGGCTGCGATGCTGGAATCTACACCCCCACCCCCAATGCTGCAAACACTGCCAGGGTGGCCCGTGGTGGACGGGTCTTCAGGGGAGTGTCCAGACTCAAAGACGGACCAGCCAGAAAGACCTTTGTCCAGCAGAACAGCTGGTCAGTGAGGCCACTGAGCTTATGGCTATCGGACAGGTTCCTAAAGCACAGGGGGCAGCCATCCAGGGTTCAGACATGTGTGTGTCTGTCTGTCTGTCTGTCTCTGTGTCTGTGTGTGTGGGTTTGTCTCTGTGTGTGTCTGTCTCTGTATGTCTCTGTGTCTGTCTGTCTGTCTCTGTGTGTTGTACTGGGTTTTTATTCTATCTGTAGCGCAGTCATCTGCATACATATTGGGTTACACATAAGGGCCTTTAAAAAGTACACGGATAAAATGGGAGGTTGAGTGCGGGACTGCGGCCCACTGGCTTGGTGGTTCAAATCCAGCAGCAGCTCTCCAAGAGCAAGGCTGGGCCTCCCACTCCCACCAGAGGGCAGTGATGCCCCCCCTCCCCAAGATGGGCTTCAAAGAGAACGAGAAGTTTCCATGAACTTTGTGAAGCCCCTCGTAGAAATACGAGTAGCCAGTGACATGTGCGCATGCATGCACACGCTGCTGTCCACTCAGACTCCTGGGGGCCAGACCCATGACAAGATGGGAAGGCACATCGCCCAGTCTCACAATTATTCTCCTGCCTGGGCCCAGTGGTGCCGCCACGGAGCCCGTCCACCTCTGTCTGGGAGAGCCTTCCCCTCCCGCCACCGACCATGACGTCCACACCCAGGGACGGACAGGCCTTTCCTGACAGCGTGTCCAAGACATGGGAGAGCCACCTTTATACAGACACACGTATGTTAACGTAGGGTGGCATATGTAACCAGTGATATGTTCTCATATGACATAGACACAGGTAAAAGTGGTGTACATTTACAACCATAAATATATTTCCTGAACAACAATATACATCTACTAGGTAGCCTACACAATCTCTGACCACGGCGCTGGCCACCGGTCCTCCACCCTGCCGCCGGGCACAGACCAGCACCACCACCTCCCTGAGGCTCTGCTAGAAGGAGACTGGAAGGTGCCCAGCCCCACCCTCAGGTCCCCCGGCCCTGGATCCACCTCAGAGACGCTGCTGGCTCGATGCCGCCCACCCCAAGCACAGGCAGACCCCAGTCAGCTCGCCGGGCAGGGCTGTAGCTTCCCGGCACAGAGAGAGGAGAAGCTGGCGCCAGACAGCAGCCTGGAACGGGGCTTCTCAGACGTCCCCAACTCCCACCCTGGTGGTCTGGCAGTAACCTGCCGGCTGCTCACTGCCAGGTCAGCCGTTCAAAACCACCGGCCGCCCTGCAGGACAAAGCCGAGGCCTTCTACTCCCTCAGAGAGCGGACACCTTGGAAACCCACCGTGGTGGTGGGGGGCAAGGGGGACAGGGGCACTTGTCCTCCAGGGTCACCTCAAGTCAGCGTCCGTTCAAGGGCGCCGAGTTAGTTTGTTTTTCACCTGGAAAATCTGCGGGGTGGGCAAGCTGTGCTGCCAGAAACGCCTCGGATTCATGGTGGGTTTTCCTTTGAATTCATGTGCGGTCGAGGGCGTTCAGAAATCTCTGACCCTCCCCTGGCAGCTGTCTGGGGTCGCAAGCCACAGTTTCAGAGGCTTGGGGCTCCCGGTGTCCACGCGCTGGTGGACGGGCTCAACGAGGGGGCGTCACAAACCTCCCGTGCGTGAAGCAACAGCAACACTGAAGCTCAGCACGCAGGGCTCGGTCACACCAGGGGCGCCTGTCTCCGCAGGCTACTGATTGACTGACTGACTGATGGATGGACTAATTGGCTGGCTGACTGGTTCACTGACTGCTGATTGACAGATTGGCTGATTGGCTGGGTGACTGATTCACTGACGGACAGACAGACTGGCTGCTAAGAAACTGCTAGTGCCTCTTTGTACAGCCCAGCCCCAGTCTCAGCACACTGCGCCCAGAAGGCTGTCCCCGGACATGGGTGGCCTCCTCCCTTGGTGGCTGAGGGCCATGGCAGCGTTTCCTCTTAGATCCGTGTCTCCCCGTGGCCCTCAGCCTCGTGACCATACAGACACGCAGCATGGCAGCAGTCCAGTCGGGCTGTGGGACCGGAGAAGGCCCCGCTCTCCATCACAGTTCCTTCACCGTGGGACGTGGACGTCACAAAAAACCTCAGCAGCAAAGGTTTCTGGACACGCCCGGCCAACGACAAGCTAAAGACGGTGCGCACAGACCCGGGGGGGTTGCTGGCAGCACCTGCCACCGTGCAACTCCCTCGGGTGACAGGGTCGCAGGTGGGAGCGGCTTCAGGGCTTCATGTACCCCAAACTGAGCTGGCCTAGCGCCCCCTTTCAAAGGAAAGGATGATTCAGAGCCAGCAGTGAAAAGCTTCGAGGCTGGAATCCCTCACCCGGGACGAAGGTCTGCTTCTCCAGCCGCCGACCGTCTGTGGGCCCCCAGGGGGTGAACGCCCCCGTGGGAGACACTGCCGGAGAAGAAGGACCACAGAGGAGGGGGAAGGAGGTGTCTCTGGACCACCCACACCCACTCCTCTGGGACGCTGGGTCCAGAACAAGGGAGGAGATGTCACTCAGGCAAATGAGTCCTGTTGCCACGTGTGGCCGGTGTGAATGAGTCCACTTGTGGCCAGTGTGAACAGTCCATGTGCGGGCAGTGTAGATGAGTCCACGTGTGGTCAGTGTGAATGACTCCATGTGTGGTGCCAGTGTGAACGAGTCCACGTGTGGCCAGTGTGAGCAGTCCACGTGCAGTCAGTGTGAATGAGCCCATGTGCGGCCAGTGAGAACAGGCCACATGCAGCGCATGTGGAGAAGTCCATGTATGGCCTGTGTAGATGAGTCCATGTGCGGTCAGTGTGAATGAGTCCACATGTGGCCAGTGTGAACAGTCCACGTGCGGCCAGTGTAGATGAGTCCACGTGCTGCCTGTGCAGACAAGCCCACATGCAGCCAGTGTAGACGAGTCCATGTGCGGTCAGTGTAGACCAGTCCTGCCGCCCTGACCCTCGCATTCGGCCTATGGAGCAGGCATGGCTGGGCGAGGCGGCACCCAGTGGTGCAGTGGGAGCAACGGGGCCGCGCGAGGGTGAGGGCCTCGGACACCCGCGGGGCAGTGCCCCACCCTGGACGGTGGTGAGGTGGTTCTGGGTCAGCCAGAGGAAAGGCTGAGAAGAAGCACACGCAGTGTCCCTTAGCTTGGAGGATGGTAAAGTCGCAGTGGCTTCGGACACACCCTCGGGAAAGGTCCACCCCTCCAGAGGACATGGTGGGGGGAGGGCAGAGGGCCCATGGGAACCAGGAGGATCTTGGGCGCCCCCTGACCTTGGGCTTGCCTGTGGGTGGAGAGGATGGTGCAGGGGTGGGCCCTGGGCCCTGCACTCGGTATCTGTGAAGTCGCCCTGAGCTGCTGCCAGCTTACCACCCACCACCCACCTCCCCGAGGGCTGGGGACTAATGGCTGGTTTGATCATGGCCTGTACTTGATGGAGCCCTGAAATCAAGACAAGAATCTTGCAGGAGGGTCGGGGGGAGGGGGGGGAGCAGTGTCTGGAAGAGATCTTCTCCTGACATGACGTGGGATGGCCTGATTGACAAATGAGCTTCCGTAGCCAGAGGCCAAACTCAGGGTCACCCAGTCATTCGCAGCTCAGTGACCGCCGCCTTGTCCGTCGTCGTCGTCGGCACTCACTCTTGGCACTACACCTGCCTTTGGGGTGTGGGGGCTGGTGTCACAACTGCCTGGTCCCACGAGAGAGCAACACACCCAGCGACCGAGGTTCTTCGGTGAGAGCAGGTGAGACACCTGGGGGCCAGGACTCTGCCTCTGTGCCCCTCCTCGGACAGCCTGCGGACTGCAGGTCCCCGAGCTTAGTGGGCCTCCCGCCCCTTTTCATGGTTCACACAGACAAAAGAGTCGGCATCCTTGTGGGAACTAAGGATGTGCGCACCCTAGGCCCAGGTCCAGGATGCAGTGCAGGCGTCTGTTTGTGCACCCGCCCGCAGGGAGGCACTGCTTGATGATGTAGCTGCCTGGGGTTCTGACTGCTGCTGTTTCCACCCAATGGGAAGGGTGTTGGGGAGCGCCAGGCCCCGTGTTCTCATCCCTGCTCTGCCTCTGTGCCCTCTGCCCCATCGTGCGTGGCCTTCACCATGGCTGCCCAGGTCTCCATCCCACCTGCAAGACCAGGGCCAGAGGAGACCGCCTCTACGGCCAAGGGGCCTCGGGGTGTGGGTGCTACTTGCCCCACCGGAAAGCCCCAGCCAGGAGGTACCTGCTTCTTGGTCACGGTGCCATCCACGGGGTCCACGTATTCGAAGCTGTCGGTCTTGGTCACGCTGTAGACGTGGGGACCCACGGCAAACTGCTGGCCTATGAAGGACTTGTCCGTGACCAGGGCCTCCAGGTCCCTCATGATGTAAGACGTGGTCTTAGGTTCCAGCCCTTCATAGTCGAACCTGGGGAGGGAGGGAGGGAGGGAAGGAGGGAGGGAGATGCCGCATGAACCAGGACTGACCCCTGGGCTGGGAATCGATTTTGGGGGGGGGAGGCTGGCTGATGGGGTCCTCTCACTGCTGCCATTGTCTCCCTGGAAGGACCCTGCAGAGACACGCACCCCCAAGAGGCTTTCTGCATCCGCCCCAAGACCGAGGGGCCTTGTGGGGATCCCATCATGCACCACTTTCTGTGAAGCATCGTGGGACGGTGTGCGTCACCTCCCCAACCGGCCAATAGAGATGTGTGGGCAGAGCTTGATGGACGGCCAATGAGATCAATGCCTCGGCAAGGCCCGCCTCCTCTCTCTCTCTCTCACTCTCTGGTCATCAGACCAGCCTGCTACTGTTTTAGCATGTTCTCTGCCTCAACCTGTGAGCTGCGCTACCAGTGAGACAAGGCAACCCGTGGATGGTGTTGCTGGAACTTGAGGTCCTTCAAGACCTGCTTCATGGTGTGGCTGGTGCACGCAGCGCTTGCGTGTGAGGCTGGGGGATCCTGCTGCCTTGCAAGCTTGCGTTCAATATCCCCCCCGGGCCTGCTTCGTGGGCTAAGCTCCCGAGCGGCTGACTGACCTCCTGTCTGCGCCTTGCCCGAGGGAAGACTGCTGTCTGCTTCCTTGACCCTGGACCCGGCGGCCCACGTGAGTGGAAGGGCTCTCAGTAGTAGATTAACTGTTGCACAGAAGTGAGTTGAACTGAGCCCTCTGTGCTTCTATGTGGACTAACCCTGCCTAACACATACTGTCTCTGGCTGCCCATCACCCTGAGAACCAGACCTGACCGCAGGCCATGGGCACAGCAAGGCTGGCCTGGCACCTTCATGACACGACCCAGCCCAGCCACCAGGCCCCCTCCTCAAAGAAACTCAGTCACCCCTGCGACTCGGACCCCCCTGTCCTGTTCTGGCCTGCTTGGCGCCCCACCCCTTCCTCAGACGGTCTCCCTCCCTTTGTCAGAGAGGTAACCTTCTCTGACCCTCAACGGATGGTCCACGAGCATCACGCTCCTGCTCCCTTGGGCTGGGTGAGCAGCTGTGGGCTTACTTACAGCCTCTCTGCCCCAGATAGGGGCCTGCAGGAGAGCGAGAGCCTGCTCTGCTTGGTCCCCATGGCTTCCCATGGGGTGGTGGGTGTGGGGGGGGAGTGAAAGGGGGCGCCAGGTGGGTGTGGGGGGGAGTGAAAGGGGGGAAGGGGGGAGGTGAAGGGAGAAGGGGGAACAGGATGCTATGATTGACAGACAACACCCCCCCACACACACACACACAAGGGGACAAGCAATAGAAATGTAGGTGAAGGGAGACAGTAGATGTCATATGATCTGAAGATAATCATGCATCAGGAATCGCAAGGGTGGGAGGGTAGGGAAGAAAGGGGAAAAAAAGAACTGCTACCTAGGGCTCAAGCAGAAATAAAATGTTTTGGAAACGATGATGGCAACCTATGTACAAATGTGCCTGACACGATGGATGGATGGATGGATGGATGGATTGTGATAAGAGCTGTAAGAGTCCCCACTAAAGTGATTTCTAAAAACTAAGAGCATCCAGTGATGAACCGAGATCATGCCCTGCCTGTAGGGAAGGTGGGACTTCTCTGTCTCAATGGGTCCCGTCATCCACACTCTGTCCCGGCAGTACCCTCCCTTACATCCCTTTGACCTGCCACCCTCCCACGCTTCCCCGGCAGAAGCTTTCCAATGAAGGGTCTCTCCTGGGGCCCAGGTCCGTTTTCTCAACCTCCCCCAGGGGTCAGAATCAGTAAGAGGGGAACTCTTCTGACCCCCGACCCTTCTCGTCAAGAACCACTCTCCATAATCACAGCACTTGCGGGTCCCGCTGCCTTGGCCAGGGGCCCGGGGGAAGACCAAGCTTCCCCTGCACTGTGCGTTCACCTCAGTGCCCTTTCTGGGTGCACATTCCAGGGCCCATTCCACAGCCTGCGAGGACGAGCGCCCCACACATAGCATTCTCTAATATGGTATTTGCTTCGGGACATCCACCAAAAGGGATCGTTCAAGCTCTTGGCCCAAGAGCAGGAAAGACAAAAACAAGCTCCATTGTAAACGCACTTGCCATGACCCCTCTTCTCTGTCACACTGGCAGAAACCCAGGGCATAACCCCAAGCCGAGGGCCCCGAGGAGCTGGACGCTGAGACTGGGATGGGGCTTGTGGAACAGTGGGGTGTGTGACAGGAAGACTCGATGACCCCAAGCCCCATCCAGTGAGATGAGGCCCCCCACCAGCCCACCCGCCCACCCACTGGCGAGTCTGCACTTTGTGATCCCCAGGACGAAGGGAGGAGGGGGGTGGGTGCATGCCAGACCCCCAAATGTGTGCATGTGTCCCCATCCTCGTCGTCAGAGGCGGTCTCCAAGGTTCCTGGGTGTCCCTCTTGGGTGTCCCTGAGCTGGCTCCCGCCCCTTGGACTTCCTGGACAGACTGACAGTTGGTACCACACTGGGCAGCATCCCAGGGGCCACATCTCTACATGACCAAAGAAGCGCCCAGAATGAACCGGCTCGGAGCTGCCTGCCCTCCCTTCTGGGCGGCAACCTCTCCTGTGGGAGGGAAGCCTCCCTGTTCGCTGCTCCTCCTGCTCTGGAAGCACAGCCAACGCCCCAGGGGGCCAGCGAGCCCTCGCAGAGCAGACTGAGCCCAGTGGCAAGAGGGTTCAGGGGTCAGCCTCCTGCCTGGTGAGCAGTCAGCACTTTAACCACTGTGCCACCCAAAGGACCCATGGCCATCGAGGGAGTTAGGACTCAAGGCGACCTTGTAGGACAGGGCGGGATGGTCCCTGGGGTGTCTCCGAGGCTGTCGCTCCTTACGGAGGTGAGAGCCCGTCTTTCTCCTGCAGAGCAGCTGGTGGTTCCTGACTGCGGACCTTGCAGTTAGCAGCCCAACGCATCACCCAAACACCATCATGGACCCCTCCCCAAGAAGCTCAAATCTCCGCTTGTCACAAACTGATGGAGAGAGCAGGTGCCACCTACGGATCACCACCATCACCATCATCACCACCATCACCATCATCACCACCACCACCACCACCACCACTGCCGCCGCCATCTCCACATTGTCCACCGCCTGCTGCCGGGACGGTTCGGAGCTGGGTCACCCTCGGTGTGGTTGGCAGCTGGCCTTCCTGCCGCCCCTCGGGAGACAGACCGGGCTCGGTGTCCCCGTAAACAGTGACAGTCGCAGTAAGCCCCGCAGGGTCACTCTAAGTCAGCACTGACTCCACGGCAGTGACTGTGGTTCTGTGTGGACATCTCTCCTATCTCCCGTCTGCCGTGCCAGGGCTGGGTGCTGAGTACCCACCCCCCCGGCCCACCCCGGCGCCCACACCTCCTCCAGAGGCTCCACAGACCCATGAGGTGGCTGCGCACGAGATGCCCTGGCTGGGAACTGAACCCAGGTCTCCCGTGTGAAAGGTGAGTGCTATCACCACGCCACCACTTCCCTCTCGCACCCACCCCCAAGTCTAACCCAGCTGCAGCAGGAAGCAAGCCCCTTCCCGGGGTCCCCTCTCCTCACCTGCAGTAGTAGTGGCGGCCGAACTTGGCCCAGTGGTCTCGGACGATCTCCTCCACGCTCTGCTTGCGGGCGGCGATGATGGAGAGCCAGACCAGGACGGCCCAGAGGCCGTCCTTCTCGCGGAGGTGGTCAGAGCCTGGGGGACAGAGAGACTGCGCTGAAGGCTGGCTCCCAGGGGAGGTAAAAGTCAGGCTGAGGGAGCGGACACCATGGCTACCTGCTAGGGCAAGGGGGCTGCAGTGCTACGCAAAAAACTCTCACCTCTAGCTTGTCTGCTGTACTAGTCCAGGTAGACTGGAGAAACAAATTCACGGAAAGAGCTTTATATACAAGAGCCTTTAAGTTTTGAGAAAACAGCCCAGTCCAGTCCAGATCAAGTCCATAAGTGCAATATTAGCCCTGACGTCTGACATCAATCTGTACGGTCTTCTTCAGATTCAGAACACATGCAAGGAGGCTGAATGCAGTGAGTGGGAAGTCTTGTGGGTCCAGTGGTGGTGGGAGCATCTCAGCGCTGGCGTGGGTCTCCACGAGGTTCCTCCAGTGCCCAAGCACAGGCTCGATCAGCGTGGTGCCAGGTCTTGTCCGTAGAGCGTCGCTCAGGGAGTGAGTCTTGAGTCTTGTCCGTAGAGCGTCGCTCAGGGAGTCGGCAGAGAGAGACAAGTGCCTTCTGCCTTCGAAATGAAGGAGTTCCCAGAATCCTCAGGAGAAGGCCCTGTCCACCCTGAGGCCTCATGAACTATGACCCAATTGACACACTAAACCCCTTCACTCTTAATCCCTCTCAAGTCCCAGACTGGCCCCGGATGGTGTCGTCACCACACCTGCCAACCGCGACGTGTTCATAAATGTGCCCCGCTAACGTTTCTGTCGAGCAGCATGCACCTGGAAACAGTGGCACAGCAGAGCTTATGAAAATACAAAGGCACCCATGTGGGAGGTGCGCGCCACCTGTTATCTGTAAAGGGAGGGCCTTGTGCCTTTCCCTGGAGCTCAGGACTGAGGTGGTGGGAGAGCCTCGCCCACTGGGTGAGACAGACGCCCTCTGGATGCCTCTGCGTTCCCAGAGTGGCAGACGGCTGGGAGGCAAATAGACAAGGAGCACAGAAAGATTTCGATCCTGAAGACACGACGGGGTCAGTGAGCCCAGTCGACACTGCGTGTGTCCAGTGGTGTCACTCCTTCCATCACTCATTCCTTCCGCGGTCGTGCCGTGGTTCTTCCTGGGGGTGCTGGCAGCCACCGCATGGCCCCGCACTTCATGCGGACCCCACGTCCAGTGGAACACAAGGCCGTCTGCCCGATGGCTCGCCGTCCCCTTGACTGGCTGCCGATCAGCCTGCTGTGAGCCATGGGGTCTCGCTGGCGATGCTAGGAAGACAGCCAGGCCTCTCTTCCTCGTGTCTCAGTCCGACGTGTTGCTGAAAACTGTGCAGAGACCTGGCAGAGGGGTGGTGGCTACTCCTGAGGTGCCCCGCCAGGAACGGAACCCATTCTGAGCCCTTGCGCTATGCCGAGCGTGAGCCTGGGTCCCAGTGAGCCAGCAAAACGCACACGCTCTTCACTCTAACAGCTCAAATCCAAGCCCAGGAGGGTCAGGGGGTGGACAGATGCCCGAGAAGGAGACACAGACATCCCCCAGGATGTGCACTCCCGGGAGGCAAGGCCACAGGTCTTGAGGTGGGGAGACTCCTTGTGGCCCCAGGGGGGTAGATTCCCTGCTATCCTGTTTCAGAAGCACATGGCCGACTCTTCTCCCAGAAGCCACGCTCCACCGTGGTGGGGGCAGCTGAGCACGGGCTGGGACCGCTTTGCGTTTGCAGCCATGTGAGTGTGAATGAAAGGCGCCTCGGCCGAACAGAACGGAGCCCGCTGTCACCCATGCTCCATTCACAGAATCGAGTGTCATGGGCTTTACCCTCAATGGGCAAACCCCACACCGAGGGGCCCTGCAGGGACTTAAAGGGAACCTGGTTCTGTCCTCAGCTCTCCCTCCATGTAACGCATGCCTCTGGTGGGGCAGCCGCCCCGGGTCCAGCCCCCACTCCACCGCCCCACCCCTGAGCCTCACATACACACTGTGGTGGCTTCAAGCGCGTCCAGCGAGCCCCAGCACGGTGCCGAAAATGGACAGATTCTGAAAGAGGCTGCTTTCCCTCCTGGCCCCCAGCCAGCTGGAGCCGATGAAACTCCACCCAGTGGGAGAATTTCAAAACCTTCTGTCCCTTTATAGCTGGAGGGAGAGGGTGGTGGTGGTGGTGGGGGGGGGATCACTTTTATTGAACAAACGATTTTATAGAACAAACGATTGTCTTGCAGATGACGGGCTTTCCGTGAGTTGGCGTCCGTCTGAGCTGGGTGACTTGGCCAGGAGACAGGCCCCTGAAACCTCTGGCAGAAGAAGATGGGAGAGAAGCTGCCACCATTTCCAGACAGAAGGACAGAGTGTTCTTTCTACTGGGCCCAAAAGAAGGACCGAGACGCGCTTCCATTTTTGCAGCCAACTGCACGGGGAACCGTGAGTGGATTGGCAACTGCCGCCTCCAACCACCAAACCCACGGTCCCCAGACGCAGTGACGGAGGAGTGTGTCTGAGGTGCACCTTGGTGTGGTCAGGGTGAGGTGGAGGTGATGGGAGAGGAGCTATTTGGACACCTTCAAGGTCCTCCCTCCTTATTTACCAACAGTCCACCGAGCCTTCTGAGACCGCCAGCTTCCACCTGTAGAGTAAACCCTCCCTCTGGGGGACATGGTTTTCAGCGTCCAACACACCTGTCGGTGGGCAGGGAGTGGCGGAGGGAAGGTTCTTGTCTAGAGTGTGGAGTCCCTGCGGGGCCCCAATGGTTCACAAGCCAGACTGCTTCAGCAATGGCTGGAATGTTAAGTCCCCCAAGAATGGTGGTTCTTAACCTTCCTCATGCCGTGATCCTGTCATGTGGTTCCTCATCTTGCAGTGAACTCACCCCCCCAAACCAGAAAATATTTTCATGGCTACTTCATCACTATCATTTTGCTACTGTTATGAATCAGGTGGCTCCTAGGAAGGGGTCGCTGGACCCAGGTTGAGGGTCAGAAAAAAGAGCTGGTGATCTACTTCCCAGAGCCGGGGAAGCCTTTGGAGGGATGATCTCTGACCCCAGAGGGTGACCATGCATCAGAGTGGATTTCTGAGCGGGGTTGGCCCAGGACCTGGAGAGAAGCTTCTAAGCTGCAAGCACCCCCACCCCCCACCCCAGTGGGGCCCTCTCCAGAGCCCCGAGGGCACAGAGCCCTGCCCCCACCAGGAATGCAGAGCTGGGTGCTGGGACACCATGAAGACATGGATCCACTTCCGGATCCTGAATGCCAGCCTCTGGCCAGGGCCAGGTCCTAGAGGAGGCGGAGGACATGCTGCCTGTGAACTGAGCACCTGGCTGGGCAGGTGCTGGGGAAGGCTGCCCTGTGCGGCCAGTCTCTTCCACAGAGTGGGACAGCAGGACACGGCCTTCCTGGGTGGGGCCTTGTAGACAGACAGAGGGTGGTGCAGAGGGAGGATGGCGCTGTGGTTTCTCAGACTGAGCCAGAGAGAAGTGCACAGTCCTCGGAGGTCCGGCACTTGAAGGATTCTGGGAGGTTTGCTCCCCGAGGGAAGAGGAGGAGTGTTGGAGTGATAAAACAGGGTGGGAGGGGGGGTCAGGGCTCGGAGGTGCCCTCCTGGGCTACAGAGTGTCTTGGTGTCCGAAGGGCAGTCCTCACATGTGAAGACCAGTACAGCCCCAGAGAACGGAAATGTAGTCCCAGAGAGCGGAAGTGCAGCCCCAGAAAGCAGAAGTACAGCCCCAGAGAGCGGAAGTGCAGTCCCAGAGAGTGGAAGCACAGCCCCGGAGCTGAGGCACAGGTCTCCTGGGCGGTTATCCCATGAGACAGATGGCCAGGTCCTTCTTCTGTTGGACCACTGGAATGCTCACACTGTTAGCCCCAAGGGCTCAATGTCTGAACACTTCACGGCTGTCCACTGCTACCACAGATTGGTGTGGGCAGCAGGGGAGGAGGTTTTTCAGGGTGCCCAGCTCCCAGTCTGTGGGTATGAATGTGCCCGTGAGAGGGTGCCCCTGGACCTGCCGTCTCCGTGCCGGCCCCTCCCTGTGAGGAGCATGGCTTGTGGGGAAGGCCTCCTTCCTCCCTCCCTTTGCTCTAACCCAAGGGGCGCCCGTCTCTGCGTGGCCTGAGAGCTGTGGGCAGGTGGAGCCTGACTCAGGGGAGGGGCTCAGGGTGGTGGTAAGAAAATAACCCCCTACCGGTATTGGCCCTGGGCGGGGCCGGGGTGGGGGAACGAAAAACCAAAGCCTGGGCTGTGGTGTAGAATGGGGCGGGCGCTAGCCTTGACTGGACAGTAGATGGGAGCCAGCGGGACTGCCAACTGCAGGGTCCACTGTTTGAATTCAATAAGCCACTCCTCGGGAGGCAGAAGAGGCTGACTGCTGCTGCTGGGAGGGCCTCCTGCCTCAGAAGTGCACAGGGCAGTTCTCCATGAGTCGGAGCAGGTTTCCTGGCCCGGGAGAGAGGAGGGGGCGCTTATCTACGCCTGGTCCCGCACTGGCCTGAAAACGGCGACACGATCCACAGATCAAGCAAAGCAAACCCTTGTTGGAGGGGAAGCAGTCGATGGGCTCAGAGATGACGGTGGTGGACGCGGCTGACGCGCCCCTATGTGTTCAATATGACAGACATTCTCTCTAGCGCTGCTGGGTTGAGCCCTCCCAGATGAGGAATAGAGCAGGCGAATAGAGGAAGAATAGAGGAAGTGAGGGAAGGAGGGAAAGTAATAGGCAAAAGAGGTCCACAAATCATGGGGAATTCCCAGTTGGTTTCTCAGGCTTTGGGCCTCTGACTCTCCCCACCCCACCCCACCCCAACCTTTGACTCACGGAAGGTCCCCAGATCTCCAACCTGTGCTCCCAGAGAGCCCCGGTGGACGGGCCCCGCCCCCTGCCGTCCAACACCACTGCCCAGGAAGCCTACCAGTGCCGAAGCTCTCCTCTCCACACAGAGAGCAGCGCCCAGAGTCCATCAGATTCGAGAAGAACCTCCACCCAGCCGGGGTCTCGTACACAGGGACCTTCATGGACTTGGCCACCCTGCAAAACGGAAGGGGACGCAACGGTCAGCTCCTCCACCACGCAGACTGAGATGAGGGGGAGCTGTGCAGGCCGCAGCCAGACCTCAGGACTCCCCGGGCAGCGTGACGGTCGTCGGAACGTCGGGAGCGTTAAGCAGTGCACCCCAATGATCAGTGTCTCCTTTTCCCACAGGGTAGAAAATGAGAAGTTGATGCCCACATCTCGCCTGTCCACTCCTGTCCTCCTACCCCCAACTCCCGCCATCTCCAGACATTTCACTTTACCGTGTGGGATAAAGTCCCACTTGCAGAGGGTGACGCTGGTCTGGCACACTCCCTCCGACATGCTGCGTGACAATAGCCATTCAACTTGTCTTCGCAGGACACCTCTGCCCAGGCGTCCCTTTGGGTCCAACTTCCCTTCTCCACTCCTCCACCCCAACCCCCATTGAACTTGAAGGCTACTTTGGTCTGGGAAGCAGGAGGGGGTCCCCCCTGCAAGCAGACCTCACGCAGAGTTACTTCCTGGAGTTGCCAGCCTGCGATCTCACTTCAGTGTTCCCATCTCCAGGCCAACCCCAATGTCCACCAGAGCAGAAGGGACAAAGGACATGTGATGCAGAATTCAAAACACAGCAAAGACTGGCTGCTATCAAGTGCCTTCTGACTCATGATGACCCTAGAGGTCGGGGAGGGGGTGTGAATTGCCCCTGGTGGTGGTGGTGGTGGGGGGGGGGTTCCAGGACTCAATCTTTACAAGTAGAAAGCCTCGTCTCTGTCTCCGTAGAACAGTCTCCATGAGCGACTGCGTCCCCCAAGAATCCTGCAGCCGGGAAAAGCCAGCACAGCACTCGCACAGGCTGCTGCCTTCTGTGGGTGGATGCAATTCAAAAAAATGGCACAGACAAACCTGTGCCGTCCCAAGTTGGGCTCAGAGAGGTCAAGGGTTCTGCTTTGGGCTCCTGGGGGCCAGAGGCAGTGCTGAGGCTTGACCCCAGACCTGCTCCTTCTCCGCTCACGCTCCAGCCCAGGATGCCAACTGTCTCCTCGCAATGCCCTGTGCTGCTTTGGGAGGCGGAGAGGCAGCGCACGCTGGAGGATGGAGGAGCCAGGCCCAGACGCTGGCCTGAAAAGGTCCGTCTGCATTCTTTCGTCCCCACATGTCACACGCCCAAGAGGACAGCTGAGGGTCCCGACCTCAGGGAGCGGGTACAGCCACGGACCCGGCACCCTGTCCCAGGAAGGCAGCCTGGGGATGGGAGCACAGGATAAGAGGGGGCGAGGGGCAGTCCTGTGAGAAGACACTTCCTATAGGTTTGCTCGTGCCCCCACCACCGCACCACATGGATTCCAGCCGAGAGCCGGGTCATGTACACGTGTGTCAGTTTCATGATTGGGAGTCTATGGGTGGAGTCTAGCCTGTCAATCTGGAGATAACCAATGAGACCTCTGTGTGGACATGGCTTTCTCCAGAGAAGTCTGGGAAGTCTCACTGTATTCCCCAATTGGAGAACAGAGACTTAACTTTCAGTCTCTTGCAATCAGTCTACCGGCAAGACAAGGTGGCGGCATGCTGACAGATCCTGAGTCCTGGAAGCGGGAGGAGCCGGGTGAGGAGAAGCCACATGGACTTGCCCTGATGGGACCAGACCTCTGGGGCTGGAGAAGCCACAGAGAGACCCCTGCCAGCGCTGAGATGCTTCTTCCGTCAATGGATACTGCTGATGGACCCTGAGCCTGGAAACAAGGAGCCATGGGGAGACCCCTGCCAGTGCTCAGATGCTTCTACCACCGCTGAATACACAAGATTCTGCACCCAATGTCCTATGATTGCCCTGGTGTCATTGCACGTGCTTTGTGAGTCAGAAGGAGACTTTATAGCCTGGTATCAGACATATGTGCTCATAGGGACTTATGACCTTGAACTGGGCTGGGCTGGGCTGCTTTCTCAATGTTCCATTCCTCTTATGTATAAACCTTTCCTTTATATCCACGCGTGTGTTTATGAACTTGTTTCTCTAGTCGACCTGCACTAACACACGGGTCGAACTGCCCACGGGCTCTGGAGGCGGCAGACCTGACTGGAGTGGAAGCCGCCGCCTCCTCCTCCCCTTGCAGAGCGGCCGGTAGGTTCAAACTGCTGACCTCGCGGTCAACAGTCCAGCAAGCAGCCCGCTCTCGCCGTCAGGGCTCCTTGCTCATGGCCCAGGGAGGAAACTCTCTGGAACTCTCCCCACAGAGAAAGGAAGCACCACCCTCCCTGCAGCCCCATAGCATCAAGGTGCACGGCACTGTGCAAACAGTGTCTGAGTCACCTGCCACCAGGCCTCCGGCCAGCTCGTTCCGGTCAGCCTGCTGTCCTGGCACCCCAGCCTGGCTGACCGACATGGAACCTACAGCAGAGGAAGGTCCCCCTGGGGAATGCTGCAGATGCCTTCCAAACTCGCAGACACCAGCACTATGCGGGGGGCTCCCAGCACCCCCATCCCGAGTCCCGGGGTCCCGCTGGCAGGAAAGGCATGTTCTCAGTAGAAGCTCAGGCTGGAATGAATGAACAGACCTGGTCTCAGGATCGTTTAAACACACACACACGCACACCCGTCAATCTCAGGATCCTACCTCAAAAGTCTCTCTCTCTCTCTCTCTCTCTCTCTCTCTCTCTCTCTCTCTCCAAGGTCTATGATAGTTCCACCTCCCTAGAAACCAGGACAGCAGCCCTCTCCCCACATAGCAAGCCAAAATCCTGCCATACGACGCAGGGACCCCAGAGGACAGTGTAGTGCTGCCTGGGGTTCTCAGCAGGATTACAGAGCCCCGTCTTTCTCCTGGGGAGCAGCTGGGGGGGGGGGCAGTTCTGGCTACTGATGCCTGGTTAGCAGCCCGTGCCACCAGGGGAGCCCCGGGACACGCCCAGAGGCATTGTCTCCGAGTCAGAAGCTCAGGGCAGGAGGACCTGCTCACCCCCAAGCCTCCCCAGGACTGCCCACCCTAAATCCAGGGTCCACGTGGACCTGGCACGTGTGGGCGCGTCGGGGGACCAGAGAACATACACAGCGCGGGGAAGGGCGTCGGAGGGAGGGGGCGTGCGGGCACATGTGTTTTCTGGCCGGCATCTTCCCGCAGGCTCTGAGCCAACTTGGCAGGCTCTAAGGGAGGGGAGAGGAATTCCAGTTCCCACCCTTCCTCCTCAATCCCCGCCAGGAGCCCAGCAAGCCGAGGGCCGGGGCGGGCGAGAAGGGACCGGATAGCGTTACAGCCGTGAGCCACAGCTGCAGCTATGCGAGCTGAGATAACGGCATGGGCCTGCGGATGGGGTCCCAGCGCCAAAAAGGAATTCTCTACCCGCCCCTTCCAGCTTGGGACCCACCCCACACCCGGCGTCCAGCAGAGACCATACGGGCCCTTGGCAGGGGTCCCTGGTGTAAAAGGGCCAACTGAGGCCGAGTCTCTGAGGGGCTGTCCGCTCTGCTCTCCCTCCTGCTGCCTGAGAGCCAGCGTGGCCGGGCAAGGCCAGCGCTTGGAGAAAAAGGAAACCGGGCTGGGCCTCAGTTGTCCTGCAGCGGTGAGCGAGTTCAGGGCACGCTGGGTAGGAGCTTCTCCAGAGAGGGCTGGAAACAACCCCGCCTCAGCCCCCCCACCCCCCCTGCAGTGCTCCCCGCAGCATCTCTCCCAGCCCAGCCCTCTGCTCACCTGACAAGCCAGGCACGTGCTTTCCCACGGCTGACCTCTCGGTTTCTCAGTGCGGCTGTGACTGAAATGTGGGTGACTTTAAACAGCCGATGTTCATGTTCCCCAAGAACAAGGCCCTGGAGTCCCCTCCAGGGCACCAGCTCTAGGGGAAGGCATGCTCTTTCTGGGCTTGTGGGGGTGGGGGTGGGGACCCTTGCTTCTGATGGGCTCTGAAGTTAAGGGTTAGGAGACCCCTTTGAGGGAGCACGTTAAAGGACGCTACTTTGTGGCCTAAGGTGGGAGTGGCAGGTCGTGGAATTGTCCCTCGCTGGATACGAAATAAGGAAAACTGGAGAAGAATCGCAAGGTCTGAATGGCAGGGCTGGAGAGGCACACAGAAAGGGCCCAAAGGGCCCCTACACACATATCTGGAAGAGGTACGTGCAGAATGCTCCTGAGAGGCCAGCAGGGTGACACTTGGTCTCCCTGCTTTGACCATGTCATCAGGAGGGACCCGTGGCGGAGAAGGACACCTTGCCTGGCTCTGTGGAGGGGGAGTGATGGAGAGGGAGATGGAGGGGAGATGGAGGGACGTGTGGCTCAGCCCTGGCTCAGGCACAGGCCGGTGTGAGGATAGCAGGCCGGGCAGGGTATCCTTCTGTGATGCAGAATGGGGGCCCACTCAGGGCACCCAGCCACCACAAGGGCCCGAGGCCAGGTGGGTTCCTGTCTGCTGACTGTAAGAACTGGCCCAGTGGCCCTTAACAAAACAAGGGGACAATGCAGAGAAAACCCCGCCTCCTTTGAATATGAAGCTCACCAGCCCTCCAGGCCCTCCGGCTCACAGTGGCCCTGCAGCAGGGCCCCCAGGGGTTTCCGAGGTGATCGATCTCTGAGGAAGAAGAATGGGTACCTTTGAATCGAGGGTACCTTTGAATGGGTACCTTTGATGAAGACTATCAGGAGACAAGCTCATCTGTCTTGGAAGAAGGAGAGCCAGGATGCCCCTGAGAGGCGAGGATGCAGGACGTGTCAGGAGAGACAGGGCAGCAGAGGGAGGTGCACGGATGGATGGACAGAGAGACAGGCACTCCAACAGAAGGACGGCGGGGACAACAGCGCAGGACCGGGCCCTGCTTCTTCCTGTGCACGGGGCCACGAGAAGCCGGAACAGACGCCGGCCCCTCTCAGCGGCAAAACCCTGCTGATGGCCAGACACGGCGTCTCTCTCACGTCAAGCGGCTGGTTCTGAATGCTCACTTAGCGGTGAGTGGTCAACCCCTCGCCCGCCACCCACAGGCCCATCCCATACCCAGGACCACCGCACTGCCATCGCCAGCCACGCCAGCCCGATCCGGCTCCCCC
>PVJH01024907.1:0-32328 GCA_004026705.1 Nesogale talazaci | reverse complement strand
AGAGAGCCTGGTCCTGTTCTGCACTGTGAGATGAAGTGAAAGTCATGTAGATGAAGATGTTTGGGCCAAAGAAAAGACTCACGACAGTTAAGTGGGAAGAACATGTGGCCAGGACCTTTTTCCTGCCCTTGACAGAGTTCATACGGAAAACAGTAAGGAAAATAAGAGTATAAGACGTTGTGATGAGACTGAAGGGGACAACAAGCAGCACAATGCTTGTCACCACCACAACTAACTGATACACCGAAGTGTCTTCACAGGAGAGCTTAATGAGCACGGGAACTTCACAGAAGAAGTGGTGGATCTCCCTTGACCCACAGATGGGGAAATGCATGGGGTAGACGGTATGAACAAATGAACTGACAGAGCCTCCAATCCAGCATGCAGCAACCAAATGCAGACAGAACCTGGGGCTCATGATGGTGGAGTAACGTAGTGGGTTGCAGACAGCCACGTAGCGATCATAAGCCATGAGAGTCAAGATGAGGCACTCCGACATGCCTAACATCAGGAAAAAGAAACTCTGGGTTCCACAGCCGATCCACGAGATGGTCTTTTTGTCTGTGAAAAAGTTGTAGGCCATCTTTGGTACGATAGTGGAAGTTAATGTTAAGTCAATGAGAGAGAGCTGACTGAGGAGTATATACATGGGGGTATGAAGTCGGGAGTCCCCAGAAATAAGGACAATCAAAAGTATGTTACCCAGGAAGGCAAGCATGTAGACAAAGATGATCACGGAGTTCAGAATAATGGCATGCTGAAACTCAGGAAACAGTCCCACGAGGATGAAATCAGTTACTGAGGACTCATTTGCATCCACCATGTCTTTTAAAAGAAATAGTAATGGGACTAAGACAAAAATCAAAGGGATTATAGCAGTTGATATGCTTATACAATTTCTGGATGAAAATTTTTCTTTATTTTCCCTAATTTCTTAACTTTCAAGTAATATTTCCATCATGTCATCACAGATATGTTTTCATATATTGTTGAAAGTTGCCTAAAATTTATTAAATATGAAGTAATAAGGATGGTTAACTTCTTAGTTCCTTAAACTTTGTTAGATTTCCTTCTTTCCTTTTTCCTCTTTTTGCTCTCTTCTCTTTGTTTATTTATTAGATAATCTTCTATAAACTATGGTTCCTGGACCCACTTTCCAGAAATATGTACCCCAAATTTTCTGATAGTCATGAACTATTAACATCTGGCATACTTGTGTAAAAAAAAAGGAAAGGAAAAACTAATTAGTGTATTCAATTTCATTATAATCATTGTAAATAGGCCATTGAACAAAACTTGGATAGTTTATTGATTTACTTTTCTATTTTATATTTTTGACTAATTGCCATAACATCATAAATATAGTAGTAGGTAACATCAGATTTGCATACCCTTTCTACTCAGAAACCATTGACGTTTTTCCTAAGCAAATCTTAACTTATAAAATGTATTTTCTATCATTTTGATATCATGACTCAAGGTCCAGTCAAATGGATAATCAAGATGATATCCATACCTGACTTACATAGCTTGTCAGAATCAGAACTCTTACTTCCATTGTTGGAATTTTATGCATTCTTTAAATATGACATTTTAGAGAAAATCTTTTTGGAACCTCAAAGAAGAACAGACTGCCTTCAACAGTCTCTTAATTGTATTATATTTGCCACTGTTTTTCAGCATAGCTGAGAGAGAGAAAGAGAGAGAGAGAGAGAGAGAGAGAGAGAGAGAGAGAGAGAAAGAGAACAGCTTGGATGCTGAGAGCATTGATTAGACATTAGACTGCGTGAATTCGAAGTCATGTTTCATCATTTACTTAGGGAAATATATCCCTATCTTACTTTCTCTAACATTAAATTGGGATGAGAATACTTCAAAGAGTAATTGGAGGTTTAAATGACTTCATACAAATAAACCACTTAGGTTTATACATACTAAATAATAGATTTTGGTACTATGGTTTACTATATACATATATTTTCCCAAATAAATTTTAATATTTTGATTGACAATACTTTACTTATCTATGTTCCAATAACACCAATTTAATCACTTAATATATATAAGATAAATATTTATTAATAAAAATATTTAACCACTCTGTGGAGTTAATCAATATACTTTAACAGATGTAGTATATGGCAAACACCCAACTGAAATTCCATTCTTGGAAAGTTCTAAATATTTTCACTTTGTCACTGTATTGGAAAATGGAGTCCCCATTGCATTCTGACTTAAAAGAACTGCTGTATATTAGAAAATTTCTTTATACATTGAAGTTTCCTAGCAAATCTGTATTGTGCAAACATCAGATCATATAGTCTATTACAGAACCAGAATATTTCATAAGGTAAAGCAATGTCATCCTCAGATTTCAGTTTATTGTCCTTTTCTGGAGGTGTATTTTCAAATTACATTATGGAAGAAAAACCTCTGACAAGAATCTCTAGTGCTTTCATGATGAATCAGCAGAAATATCAAATACAGAATGAAGTATTTAGCTAATTAAGTAATTGATGAGCCTTAATCATTCCTCTCTCTGAAAGTTAAGTTCACATCATTTTAGAAGAGGGATGTTTAAAATAATTCATGAAAACATTTTCTATCTAGTCATTCTGTATTCTAGTACACTGAATTCTCACTATAAATATTTTATTAAGTGCTGATAAGGGAGGCAACAATAAATTAGAACATGCTCTATGTTTTCGATAATCTCTGAATTCAGTATCATTCCTATATTTCACGAGTCTCCGTGGTGAATAAAACACTACAACTAAGACTTCTTTGAGGATCCATGATAGAGCAGTCAAAAACCCATCAGTCACTCTGTAAAAGAAAAGAAAGAGTCTGTTCCTATAAAAACTCACAACCTGGAAAAGCTGATGGTGCTTTTCTGTGCGTTGGAATTGACTCAATGCTAGTGGGATAAACCTCCTTTAGAAGGCTATAGCAACACAAAGAAGACAATTTATGTTTAGGTAAAAGAAGAATGGAGAATTTCAAATGATTCCTTCAATTTTTTCTCACCTAATGAAAGAACCTCATGGAAATGTAAAGAACTGGAGCAATAAAAGTTTTGCAATTGTTAACAACATAGAGAGTCTTACATTGCATGCTGGACAAACAATTTGGAATTCTTACTTAATCCATTTGAGCCCAATAACCCTGAAAGTTTGCATTTATGTATTATTAAAATTCATCCATCTACTAAAAATACATGAATGCCTCTTTTAGAAATAAGGACAATCAGAGGACATGAGGTGAATGTGATGAATAGTGTGGAATATTCTCTGTGCTCAAAAGGTTCCCACTCTTAAAAAATCATCAGCAAATGCCTTGCCATATGATCTTCTCCAGGTTTGCACCCTAAGCTCGCACTATAAAAACTATGAATATTTATAAAGGGGATGAGTTTATAATTTTGAGATTTTTGAGTGTCAAACGAGTTAGAAACACAGAAGATAGAGTAAAGGAACTAATGTTTGATAATTCTGCAGCCAAACAGTCTAAATATTTTTCATTCCTGTGTTTTAATTTCTGCACTTATTATTATTGTAAAATATTTAAATATGTACTTAAAATTTATAAATGTTTATTTGCTAATTACAAATTTCCTAAAACAGACATTTGTGTTTAGTTTAAGGTAATAACAATGGAGCATTGCACACTCAGGCTTACAAAAGATTTTTGAATATAAAATAAATCGCCACTCAATAAACATTTCTGAATTATTTATTGAACTAGTCTTCCAAAAATAAAGTATTTTTCATTTAAATAAAATCATTAAAATAGATATTAAACAAGTTTCCATCATTTCTTTAGTACAGAAGTAGACATACTCCTAGCACAGAATGCAGTAATATGGGTTAACCTGTCAAACCTATGTGTTCTTTCTTTGAAGTTTCTAAACACATTTGTATCATTTGTGGAACACTACAGTGCACTTATTGTTAACTTGATCCAAGATTGTGTTCATGAAGGTATATACAAAACAGTCTGAAATAAAGTCATAATTCAGTCACAAAACAGTTTTATTCTGAAAGCAAACTGGTGAATTCAAAGAATTATATTGCTTGATGAGTAAATGTATCCTTAGCTATGCCCTTGTGTGTTTTCAAAAAAAGTACAATTCTCTAACATTGCACTTAAAACCTTTAGTGGTGACTGCATCATAATTTTGCCGGTTTTTGATTAGACAAAAACATTATTCAGTTGCTATGATTTATGCAGAGAGTCAATAAGAAACATTATTGTAAGAAATTTACATCTGAATTCTAGGTAACTAATGTATACACATCTTAGACTGCCATATACATACATATATAATTATATGTATAATTTTTTTCTTGTAACACCACAGTCATCAAAACCTGACAATAGTTAAGACACACATGTGTACACATATCACACACACATTCTCTACAGAATTCCCATTTTTTCTTTTTTTTGAAATGTTATGATTATATAGTTTCATTTTAGTAGCTTGGCATATCATTTAAAAAAGCTAACTCAGGTCAGAATAAAAATTGATAACTAAATACAATTACATTTAGATTACTCAAATCTGAGTTCAGAATGCTTTTCTCTAGTTTAATATCTACCTTAAAGTTTATTTATTTGAGTCATCTCAGCTTCTTGAAATTTCTTCCTTCATGGAAAAATCATATATTTTGGAAATTATCTCAGTGATTTGATTCTATAACACTAAGGAGATTAAAGATGAGCTAAAATATAACTTGGAAGTTTGCTTAGCAATTTGCCATTAGGGCTGGGAGACTTTTCTGGTGAGTGACTTAAGGGAACACAGTCCCCAGACTTTAATTAATCTATATTTCAGTCCACAATGGTGAAGATAGGGAATTAAAGAAAATTATGTGCATCCAGATGCACACAAGCAGACATTTTTCACCATGGGAAATAATAGCACATTTTCCAATCCCATCATCATGCCTCTGTACTGTCCATGATGATAAGGAACAGGACAAATCACAAAATCCATTTGAGTTTTGCCACCTATTAAACTGAGGCCTTCAGTAAAAGAACTGCCAGAAAGCATGATCCTCATAATTACCAACATCATCTTCAAGCTCCTACTAAAAAAAAAAGCAGCCACTTTTTGAAATTTTTATATTTTATTATGATAATGTCTTATGGAGAATTTTTCTCTCTTTTTGGAAATGTTACAATTATATAGTTTTCTTTTAGTAGCTTGGCATATCATTTAAAAAAGCTAACTCAAGTCAGAATAAAAATTGATAACTAAATATAATTACATATAGATTACTCAAATCTGAGTGTTATTATGTTGTGTTAAATGGGGACATAATAATGTGTGTCTCAATGAACCCACTCACTGCGATCTTTTGATCCCAACTCATGGTGACCCTGTAGGACAAAATGGAACTACGCCCTGCGTTTCTGAGATTTCAGATATTTGCAGGAGCAGGCCATCTCATCTTTCTCTTGTGGAGTGTTTTTCTCCCTCTTGGCATAGTGAGCTTGAGGGTTTCTCTGTGCTTAGCAGTTGAAAGCGTAAACCACCATGATCTCTATTTCAATAAGAAGTACTTTTATGATAAGGTGTATACTCTTTTTTGCATGTTCCTCAGCAAGTCAACGTGGTGAGATGTTTTTAGTTCATTATTACCTGGTCCTGAGGGTTAGGTTCCACTTGCCTACCTTTAGTCTAACACATGGTATCTGAAAGAACAAGGCTTCCTTTCTCGTAATGCAGCCTGACTGGCCACGATTGAAGCTGTGCACATAAATCCACAAACAAAAAATGTTACCAACTATCATAAAACAAATGAATTAATTTTAAAATTAAAATATTCTATTGAATCCCTTACATGACAGTGAGAATTGTCTCTCAGGCAAATCAAATGTATACTAATAGACTTTAGGGGAAATGTTACAGAGATGAGACTTCTCGGGAGAAAAAGAAATCTTTTTAGTTCTTTCATTGAACTTAACATCCAAAAAGTTCAATATACTAACAGGAATTTCACAGTTTATTAAGAAAAAAAAATGAAGAGAGCATGTTGTACCTTACTGCTGTTTGTTGTTAATTGATTTTGACTCATAGAAACACCTACATAAAATAGAACGAAGCATTCTCATTCTACCCCAGGCTCACAATCTTTGTTCTCTCAGACCCACTGTTGCAGCCACTGTATCAATCCGTTAAGTTGAAGGACTTCTTTTACTGAGTCTCTTCTTTACCAAGTATGCTAGCTTCTCCAGTGGTTCCTCCTGATGACAAGATCCAACGATGTGGGACAAAATCCTGCCATCCTTCCGTCTAAGACGCACTCTGCCTGCACTTCTTCAAAGACAGAGCAGCTGCTGCTTCTGTAAGTCCATAGTGTATTAATATTCACACCAACATCAAAATTAAAAGACATCACCTATTCTTTAGTCTTTCTTATTCTTTGTCCAGCTTTTATCCTTGTTTGAATTCATTGAAAATACCACAGCTTGGGAGAGGCACATCAGAGTACCCAAAGTTATGTATTTCCTATTAACATTTTTTCCCATGACTTTGTCCCTTATATCCTCCACCATATTTATAGATCTATATATGAGCATATAAATAGCCTCATAGAAATAAATTTAGAAATATCCTTTGTAAAACCTATGTATGTATGTGTGTAGTCCACTCTCATTTATGTACCTATTCAATTTATATGACTGTCCATTTATCTACTCATAGATAACTGGTATGGCAGGATTATGAACATAATATATTGCTATATTTGCCTCTGTTGTCCTTAACTCTTGAATTCCTCCCAGTTTATAAGACTTAAAGAACTGTTTTGCAGCCAGATTTGCCCAATGTAATGTGTTTTGATTTTGTGACAGTCTTTGGCATTTAGTGCAGATCCAAGTAAAGCCAATCAAAGCAAAATGACATACTTGAAAACTTCAATAGTTAATATTCACCCTTTATCAATTTATTATTTAGTCAATATCAATTGTTTCTGTATAAATAAATAAATGAACAAACATACAATATTCAACTTGTATAATTGTATATACTATAATCCCCAGTCTATCAGTTGTTATAGTGTGGTAGCTTTTGTGTTACAGTAATTCCGGAAACTATGCCACTGCTATTTCATATACCAGTAGGGTCAGACAAAATGAACAGGTCTTAGTAGCACTTCCATACTAAGAATAGACTATGAAGAAGGAATAGACTATCCACGAAGGAATTAGTCAATGAAAACTCCAAGAATAGTAGTGGAACTTTGTCAGATATTGAAAACTTCATGAATAGAAGCAGGTCATTGTCAGAGGCAATGATAGCATATGAGTCCCTCAGGAAAGCATTCAAAATATGACTGAGCAAGAGTTGCCGTCTCAAAATTTAATCGGCTATAAGGAAGTTATAATGACTTAGATAAAGTAATGCCTTTGGGGGTAAAGCCTCTGGGATCTTCATTTGTTGATATTGCATGACTCAAAATAAAAAGAAACATTTGCAAACATCTATTAATAACTGGAATTTGGAATATACAAATAATTAATAGAAAAATGGAAAGTTCTCAAAATAAAGTGCTACACATAAAGGTCACCATCCTAGGGTTAGTGAGTTAAAAATGACTGGTATTGGCTGTTTTGAATTTTAAAACCATATGATTCACTGTATTGGGAATGGAAAATTAAGAAGAATGGTTTGCATTCATCATCAAAGGGATGTTTCGAGATCTATCTTGAAGTGCAATGCTGTGTGTAATAGGATAATATCTATCTTTGAACAATGAAATCCAGTCAATACAATTATTGTTTGAATTTATGTACCAAACACAAATGTTAGTGCTAGTGCTACAGAAATTGAAGCAGTCCACCAGTCAGAAATCAAACATACAATCAAGATGCATCAATAGTCTTAGGGAATATGGCCACCAGATAAAAAAGCATGGGTATATCTCCTGAGAAAATACTACCAAGTCTCAACAGGAGGGAATCTCCAGTTGCTGTACCCTAGAGAAACAGTATGAAAGCACACCAAGCATTTTAAAATTCCTTGATCAGAGTTTAGCATTCATAGCTGTTTCTTTCTGTTCTTAACTCCTTCTCACCTTTAACTAGCTGCTAGAGCCATTTCAAACAACTCTCCCTGCTCCTGCATCCCTGCACACTCACTGAATGCATCCCAGAACCTATATCAATTCACCAGACCCTGGGAGCCATGCTAGCATGGCAGACCATGTAGGCAGCTTGGGGCAGATACCTTCAATATCCAAGCAACATTTTGCCATTAAAACATTTTTTTCTATACTTCATCTTTACTCAGTATCCCTCCCAACATGCACACCCCTCATCCCCATGCAGTGGACACAGATGCATACTAAAGTCCCCAAAGAAGCAGGCATCCCAACTCAAGCTAGAAGTTTATTTTATTTTTTATTCTTCTGTTTTTATAGCCTTCTTTTATTTAATTTTAATCTATAGCCCCTTTACCTACAAATCCTCTCTTATTCCTGGCCTTGTCTAGGTAAGGATACACTTGTCTTTCAGGCAAACACAAACAAATTGCATTCACCCAAACAGGGTGTTTTCTTTGGTGGTTGTTTAAATCCAGGTTTTGCTCCCTGAACAAGGACACAGAGCCACCAAAATTCACATTGCCATAGCAATAAGACTCTATATCCACATCCAAATCAATCTCCTGCGTGTAGCCAACCACAGTACACCACAAATTCAAGAAAACAAATTCAAATCTTCAAAAATAACCCAATCCCAGTGGACTACCCAAAGGCCCTGGAACTACCAGAAATAGAATTTAGAAGAATATAGCTTAAATCTCTTCAAGAGATGTTGGAAACACTTATAAGCACAATGGAGAAAATTGAAAAACTGAAAATTTCACACTAAAAGACATTTCAAAAGCTAACAAATGTGATAATAGAGTTAGGTAACACAGTAAAAGACTCAAGGAATAGAAGCGAAGAAACATAAAATCAAATCAGTGAGCTCTAAGGCAATCATTTTGACTAAAACTGGTGAAACAAGCAAAAGATAAGAAAGAAAAACATCCAAAGAAAGTTTGAGAATGATATGGTGCACTATAAAGAGAAGCCATTTATGTCTCATTGAGATCTTGAAACATAAAAACAAACAAAAAAAAGTCCAAGAGAAAATAATACAATTCATGGAAGAAAATTTCCCCAACATCACAAAAAAGAAAAAAAACTATTCAAGAAATTTAGAGAATTTCTACTAGACTAGAACCCAAAAGCAAGCATCAAAGTCAAACTCTCCAATATCAAGAAAAAAATTGAAAGAATCCTGAGGCAACTAGGATAAAAGAACAGTCATCTAAAAAGTCAATCCAATAAGAATGAGTGGTGTAGACTTCTCAGAAGAAACTGATGGCAAGAAGACAGGAAAATGACATATATGAAAATTTGAAAGAAAAAAATTGCCATGCGAGAATCTGATAGCCAGCAAAACTATCCCTCAAATACTAGGGATAAATTAAGATACACCCCAACAAGGAAATACTAGGAAACTTAGTAAAAACAAAACCAGATCTATCTATCTATCATCTATCTATGTATCTATGTATCTATGTATCTATCATCTATCATCTATCTGTCTATCTATATTAATAAGATAGATATGCACAGAGAATCAACAATAGCAGACAAACTTAAGAGAATCAGACAGGACAATAACAACCACAGACCAATTCTTTGAAAATAGCACACAAAATAACACAATTAGAGAAACAACAAAGACAGAAATAAAATCACAAACAATAACTAAAAGGAAGAGAAGCCAAACACAAGCACATCAAAATGACAGCCCCCAAACCACACACTGTATATACACGCTAGTATAAACCAACTTGAATGTCAGCAGAGGCACCTAATTTTACCACAAAAGCTAAATTAAAATGTGCAGAAAAACTCGACTCCTCCATCACACCAAAGCAAAACACTAAGAGTATGCAACAGAAAAGCAAGAGGAGCAGAGCAAGGTAGTCCCAAGGGAATACCAAAAATTGACTTTGGGACCAGCGCATGGCACCAAATCAGACACAACTGGAAGTAAAAGACACACTCCTAGAAGTAAACAAACAAACCTTCAACTATTTACAGGTGGTTCTTCTTTTTGTCACTATTTGGTTGTTGTCGTTGTTGTTGTTTTTGATTCTTTTTGTCACTTTGTCTTGCTATGTCTTGTTTTTTATGCACATTATCTCTGCAGATCTATCTAGAGAAGATAGGCTGGGTAAACAATCTGGAGAAGAAAACAACTGGACCAATGGTTCCAGGGGGACATGGGAGAGGAGGAAAGTGGTATAAACAAACCCAGGGACAAGGGAACAAGTGATCCAAAATCAGTGTCAAGGATGGTGTAAGGGGCCTGGTAGGACTTGATTAAAGGCAAAACAACTGAAAGGAATTAATGAAACCCAAATGAAGGTTGAGCAGGATGGTGGGACAAGAGGAAAGCAAAAGGAAATAGAAGAAAGAATTGGAGGCAAGGGGCATTTATAGAGGTCTAAATACATTCATGTACATATGTAAATATATATATGACTGGGAAAAAAATCTATGTGCATATATTTATGGGTATAGTATTAGGGTAGCAGGTGGGCATTAGTCCCTCACTCAAGTATGCTCTCAATACAAGAAAACTTTGTTCTATTAAACTGTCATTCCATGATGCTCACCTTCCTGACATATCGCTGAAGACAAATGGGTGCAGAAGTAAATGTGGTGAAGAAATTTGACGATGCCTACCTATCAAAAGATATAGCATCTGGAATCTTAAAGGTTCAAAGGTAAACAAGCAGCCAGCTAGTTCAGAAGTAACAAAGTCCACATGTAAGAAGCACACCAATCTGTATGATCATGAGGTGTCAATGATATCAGGTAGGAGACATAAAAAAAATCATATCATGAGTGAGGGGAGTGCAGAGTGGGGACTCAAAGCTCATCTGTAGGCAACTTACAGAAGGGTCATCGGGAGGAGACGATCCAGTCAGAGTGCAGTGTAGCAATGATGAAACATGCAACTTTCCTCTAGTTCTTTAATGCTTCTCTCCACCCCACCATCATGATCCCAATGCTACCTTACAAATTTGGCTAGACCAGAAGGTATACACTGATGTAGATAGGAACTGAAAACAGGAAATCCTGGACAGATGATCCCTTCAGGACTGGTGGTGAGAGTGGTGATACTGGGAGAGTGGGGGGAAGTTGGGATAGAAAGGGGGAACCTACTACAAGAATCTAAATGTAACCCCCTGTCTGGGGAACAGTCAACAGAAAAGTGAGTGAAAGGAGATATCAGTCAGTGTAAGACTGGAAAAATAATGACTTATAAATTATCAGAAGGAAAGGAGGGAGGAGAGAGGAGGGAGGGGTAAAAGAGCTGATACCAAGGGCTCACTTGAAAGCAAATATTTTGAGAATGATGAGGACAACAGATATAAAAATGAGCTTGACACAATGGATGGATGTATGGATTGTGATAAAAGTTGTACGAGTCTCCAATAAAATTATTTTTCAAAAACTTGGCTTCTACATGAGTACATATGGTATATCAATAATGATCTTAAATATTAGTGGATTAAAGTACCCAAACACAAGACAAGATTTTGGGGGGATTTAAATTTCCCAAGACTATATAGATTTATTATTATTTTCATGATTCTTTGTTTTTCTTTTTCTTTTTAAAAAAAATTTTTTTAGGGCATCACTGCCCAGGAGGCCCAGCCTTTGCCCCTGTGGAGCTGGAATTGAACCTCCATCCTAGTGGGCTGCAATCCCGCACACAACCACTACACCACCGGGCCTCAGCCCGATTCTTTGTTTTTCTAAGACAGGTGTTAGTCTGGCAAGCATGGTTCTGCCTCCATGAATGAGTGTTATTGAAAGTTTTGTACTATCTTCAAATCTCATTGTTTGTGTAAATAGTTTATATTCACTTAAACCTTTAATCTACACAAATTACCAATTCAACTGTTGTGGTCCAGAAAGCTTTCCTATACACGTCAGAATCCCTTTTCTCAATTGTGATATAAATCCCACTGACTAAATTAATGACACTATCCATAGAATTATTTTATGCCCCATAGAGGTGGTTTTTATTCATCTATAATTAATATTTCATTAATTTAAAAGTAATAGTGTCCAATTAAATGCTAATGATGTCTCTAAAATGAGCCAGGAAGGTGAAGAGCAAGCTCACATTGGTAAGTGCAACAATAATTATAGAAAATTCAAGGGAAGAATAAATCCTTTGTTACTTTCACATTTATATATTTTGAATTAGTTACTTACCAAATCTCAGTGAATCAAACCATGGTGGACAATGCACTGTGATGACTTTAGAATCTGACGTTACAGGAACATGGCACACCCCTTCTCATGGTCACGCTTCGTAAAATAGACCCTACTTAGAAACCACCTGCAGCCCTTGGACTGCAGAATTGATGGTTGTTGGACCTCAGCTAGGACCCCTAGCTTACCAGGCAGCAAGTGAAAGGCAACACAGAACCAAGATAGTTTCACTATGTTAGTGTCCTCATTGAATTAGTATGACAGATATTAATCTGATAAAAAAGATCTACCCTGGCAAGAAATGTTACAGGGAAGCTTCCACTACCACCAGCCCTCATGTTCAATAAAAACACAGTTCAATCATCTAAGAATTCAATCTGTACAAAGCCACATCTCCTGGATTGCAACTTACAGCTAAACTGTATTTGTATAACTTCTTTTTCCAAAACTGTCTTAAATTCTATTGTATTAAAAATAATATCTGATAAATATTGGATATTGAATGAAATATTGATACTATCAATGGAATTGTTTTGAACCCCAGGGGGATGATAGATAATTTTTAACCATAAAATGATACTAAGACCTCCATAGTAAACCAGAGGCATACATAAATAACCCAAGGTCAAACAAATGGTTTCTGGATCCTCACTTAATTCTAGCCCCAATTCAAGAAGAGTTAATTCTTGATAATCATCTTCAAGAATTGATCACAGGAGATAGGTGTGCTACAGCAAAGTATGAAGAGCAAAGGGGTTGGCACTTGGGTATCGATTGTAATAGTGTCTGAGTGTCTTAAAGGCTTGTATTCAGACAAGAAGCTTTGCTTCAATGAGGCAACAATGAAGCCCACATGGGAGAATCATGTCTGACTCTATGATTCAAAGAGGACAAATAACTAAATCCAAAGGTGATAAACAGAAAAATGCCAAAGTTCTATTTGTGAACAATCAATATTTAGAAGACTGTGGACAACAACCCAAAACAGTTCTATAAGGTATTTATTTGGTTCAAGCCTCTGGAAGACCACCTCTTGCAAGAGTCAAGGGACACAAACTGCATTACTCTCAGACAGTGATTATTGTAAACTTGATTATGGTGTCTGGAAACTATAGTATATTATGATACTTAGTCAGTTGGTTTTCTTATTTACCCATCCTGAATTTCTTAGGTTTAAAAATTTCTCACTTGTTCCAAGACAGAAATGTTCTCTCTGACTTATTTTAATATTATCAGTGGTCTTTTAATTATTTTTAAAATTCTATTCATTTTTATTGCTTCTAATATTTTTCCAACTTATGCATTATAGAACATGAATATGCATAAAGACAATAACTGAAAATAGATCATCAGGGGCAGGGGAGGGGAGTTCAAGGGGCATTCTGGAGCAATTAATGAATATGGGGTGGAGAGGGTGCATTAGAACTGATTGTGATGATGTATATATGACTCTCTTTAAAAGTGATAACTATGCAAGTATTTCACATGTGAATTTTACAATAGTACTATTGGAGAAAAGTAAAGTAAAATGAACCAGGGATGTATACAAACCATACCCACTTGAGTGGATGTTGGCTTGCACATAATTGTAGCCCCAATTATGAGTAATATGTTTTTATTATTAAATCAGGTTAATGAGAGCTCATAAGCTCTTATGAGATTCCATGCATCCATTGTATCAAGCACATTTTTTATATGTTGCCATCATTTTCAAAATGTTTCCTTTTTAATTGAGCTCTTGATATAAGGTCCTCCACTCCTCCCCATCTCTCATAAACCCTTGACAATTTTTAAATTATTATTATTATTATATTTCTTACACTGACTGATGTCTCCATCCACCCACTTTTCTGTTGTCCATTCCCTTGGGAGGGAGATATATGTAGATAATTGTGATTCTTCCCTCCTATCTACCCACCACTTTCCCCTTACCCTCCTGGTATTGCTGCACTTAATATCGGTTCTGAGGGGTTTATCTATCCTGGATTCTCTCTGTTTCCAGCTCTTCTCTGCACCCAGGTATATGCGCTGGTCTATCTATATTTCTAAGGTAGAACTGGGGTCACAAAAGTGGGGGGGGGGTGCAAGAAGCATCAAGAGATAGAAGAATATTTATCTTTCAGTGGTGCTATACTGAACTCTGACTGGCTTCTCAATTCCCTGTGACCTTTTTGTAAGGATATGTACAGATGCCTTCAGATGGAATTTGGGTGTCCACTCTGCACTCTCCTTCATTCACGATGATATCATTTTTTTTTTGTTTTGGTCCTTGTTGTCTGATAAAATCCTATCGATACCTTATGATCACACAGACTGGTGTGTTGCTTCCATGTGGACTTTGTTGCTTCTGAGCTAGGTGGCCACTTGTTTATCTACAAGCCTTGAAGACCCCAGAGACTATATCTTTTTATAGCCGAGCACCATCAGTTTTCATCACCACATTTACTTAAGCACCCATTTTGTCTTCAGAAATCCTGTAAGGAAGGTGAGCATCACAAATGTTGGATTTTAGAACAAAGTGTTCGTATGTCGAAGGAGTACTTGATTAGAGACTCAATGTTCATCTGCTACATTAATCCTAAACCTGTAATATATGTACATAAATCCAAATCTCTATCATATAAAATATATTTGCATATGTACATGGCTGTATTTAGACCTCTATAAGTGCCCTTTAGCTCCTAGTTCTTTTCTCTATTTCCTTTTATTTCCTCTTTTCCGACTATTATGTTCAAACTTCATTGAGATTTCAGTAATTCTTCCTGGTTACACTGCCCTTGATCAAACCCTACTTGGCATCCTACATCCTTCATATCATTGATTTTAGATCACTTGTTGTTCCCTTGTCCCTGAGATTGCTACCACCCACTTCCTTTACCCTGCCTCCTTTTCTCCTGTGTTCCCCCAGAACCGTCACTCCCAATGTTTTGCTCCCCTTGCTGTTCTGTTGCACACCTTTGGCATTTTGCTCTGGTGTGGTGGGGTCAGATTGGGCACAATTTCCCAACGGTGTCTCCACTGGTATCCCTTTAAGTGCTATAGGTCAGCGAGGGATGTCATCTTGTGATGTGGTTGGCCCCATGGCCTGCTCTGTGCAGTGCCTGTTCTGAGCAGAAAAATCATCCTCGGCAAGTGCTCCACTCTCTACCCTCTTCAAGTGCTCTGATCAGTCATGTCCCTCTCTCTGAGCTGAAGCTTCAGTGCTATCCTCTGAAGTCAATTCTCTCTTGTGACTAATGATTGGGAACATGTTCAAATATATTTGTTTTTCCACTTTTTGAAGAAAGATATTAATTGTACCAGAATTGCATTAAATGTGTAGTGTGTTGGGCAAAATAGGGCTAATAATCAGGAACATCATGGTATGGAATCTTCCAATCCATGGGCTTGGGATAGTCTTCCATTTGTTGATGTCACTCTTGGTTTTTTGTAAGTGTTCTACAGTTTTTCTCATACATATCATTTTTTTTCAGCCAGGCATATCCCTAGATATTTCAATTTATGCTTGGCTAGTATGACGGGTACTCCCTTTTCGAACCCCTCTTCTGTGGTCTTAGCTGATGTGTACAGCAGCCTGATAGATTTCTGTTTGTTGATCTTGTATCTTGTCATTCAGCCATATTCCTTCCAGTAATTCCTTCCAGGAATTCCTTCTATTGCTTCCAGTAATCCCCTTGTGGAGTTTTTGGTATTTTTTCCATATGTAAAACCATATCATCTGCTAGTAATGACAGCGTTACCTCATCCTTTCCAGGGTAAATATCTTTGACGTCTTTTCTTTTCTTTGCCTTATGCTCTTGATTAGGACCTCCAGGATGATGCTGAATAAGGGCTATCCTTTTCGGGTTCTCTTTTACAGTGAGATTGTTTTTCTTTTCTCTATTGACTACTATGCTGGCTGTTGGTTTTTCATATAGAGCTTATATTACACTGAGGAATTTTCCTTCCATTTTGATCTTCTTGAGTATCTTAAATAGGAATTGGTGTTGGATGTTGGATGTTGTCGAAAGCATTTTCATGTGGTGCTTAATTGCTTTCATATGCTAAACCATCTCTACATACCTGGTATGAATCCCATTTAGTCATGGAGAATTATGCTTTTGAAATATGTTTGTATTCTATTGGCCACTATTTTGTTAAGGATTTTTGCATTGATGTTTATTAGGGATATTCCTTTATAGTTTTCAATTCATATCAGATACTTGCTCATTTTAAATATCAAAGTGGTACTAGCTTCATAGAAAATATTTGGGAGTTTGCCATCTTTTCGATGTCCTGGAAGAGTTTGTGTAGAAATGGTCTTAGTTCTTCCATGAAAGCTTGGTAGAGTTCTCCTCTGAAGCAATCTGTCCTGGGTGAGTTTTCTGTTGGTAATGCCTTGATAACATTGCCTATTTCTTCTTTTGCTATGTGTCTATTGAAATTCTTGATATCCATCTCAGAAGGGATGTTTTTCCCAATATTTTCCCATGCCTTTCAAGAGGTAGAATTCATTGGAGTATAGGCCTTAATAATACTGTGTAATTATCCTTTTAATTTCATTGGTGCCTTTTGTAATGTCTCTTCTTTCATCCACCATCCTTGGTTTGAAATTTGTTCTTTCCTTTCTTGATTAGGTTTGCCAGGGGCCTGGTGATTATGTTAATCCTTTCAAACAATCAAGTTTTAGCAACAGCATTTTTCTCACAGTTCTCTTGGTTTCCCTCTCTTGAATCTCAACCCTGATTGCTATTATTTCTTTTCTTTTGCTATTAGCCAGATTGGATGTAGGCTATCCTCTAATTGCTGTTAATTTTTGTGTCAGCATATCAATCATAAGTCTTTTTCACCTGTGTCTTTATTATATCAAAATTCTTCTGATAAATGCCTTTGCTGTGTCCCGAGTATTTGGTACATCATATTGTCATTCTCATTGATTTCGAGAACCTTCTTGATTCCATCTTTGCTCTGGGCCAGTACCCACATCTTTTGCAATAGAGAGTTATTCATCCACCAATTGTTTGCTGTTGTTTCCTTAATTGTCCTTTTCTTGATTTTCATCCTTGTGGCATAGTACTCAGAAAGGGAAGTGTGTGATCTCTATGTACTTGAATTTATACAGATTCAACTTGTGCCCCAACATATAGACTTGCTTGGAGTATGTGCCACGTAGGCTTGAAAATTATGTGAAATTATTTTTGCATTTGGGTGGAGAATGTGAAAATGAAGAGCTCTGAAAATGTCTATCAGATTATCTAATCCTAATGTTTAGATCTATAGTCTTGTTAAATTTCTTTCCCTTTCAACTATCTCTCTTAGACAGTGGTGTTTAAAATCACCTAAAATTATTGTTGAACCTGTAATTCTTTTTTCACCTTTTGGAGTAGTTTATTGACAAATTCCATGGATCTAGTTGGTGTGTTTTCAGCTTCCTGAATGGTTGCCTGGTTTACATGCAGTTAAATGGGGAAATTTTCCTCCAGGAATCCCCTCGCTATTTGCTGTTGACTTCTTGTATCTTCCTCCAATAACCCAATTCTGATATTATTCCTTTTCATAGCATCAGGCATGACTCTCAGGTTCTCTTCAGCTTCTCTGATCTTATTTGACTTTTTTTTTCACGTATTGTAAAATTTACTTGGCTGTCCTGTAGGCCACTCATGCAGTTCTCTGCCTCCTCCAGTTGGTTGATGAAGTCCATGAATTTGCAACTGATTTTTCTTATCTCATCCCTAGGCTCTTGTAGGTCACTGTGGTGTGTGGTCTTTATTGCCTCTATCATTTCATCCATTCTCTTTATTGTTTCCTTCATACCCAGTATGACTCCTGCAGCATTATCAAGCATTCTTTCTGTGACAAATCAATATCTGTTTCTTCTCCGCACATTATTAGATTCAGGACTTATTCCAGTGTTGCGTTTTGTTTCTCCTGTTTTTTTTTCCCATTGAGGTTATTGGAGTTGATTGCTGTTTGCATTGTGTTGTTTTAGAGGAGCCCAGCACCATTTTCCAGAGAGTTGAAGAGCACTGGGGTCTCTCAAGGAGACTCATAGGAATGTTTTTTTTTTGAACTGCCTGCAGCTAATTGCATTATGGGGTAGGGCTACGCTTTGTCCTCTTCCTAGCCAACCAGTATTCTGTTATTTGGAGTGAAAGTTGGATGGTCCCCTCAGGGGACACTGGTTGGTGCTTGTGCGAGGATGGTGCTGCACTAAATGATCTCACAGGAAACCATGTTGGCGTGACCCATGGTGACTTGGAGCAGTGCAAAGCATGAGTGTGTGTACCTGCTACAATGAGAGTGGTGCATATGACAGGTGCAAATGTGGGTGTGACCACTTTGGTGCAGATCACCATGGTTGTTGGGTGGAATTACTCTAGTCATCTATATTGCCATATAAGTTAGGCAGATGTTTGCATAGCAGCATAGAGCACTAGAGAATGTTGGCAGAGCTGCCTTAGGCCTTATGTGGCACAATGGCCAGCAGGAGGAAGTTCCCTCAGCCACGTGGGACCACAGAGGGCAGGTATCAGCTCTCCAAGCCACACAGAGCACTGTGGAAGGTGGCAAGAGGTTTTTTCAAAACCCACCAAAGGGTAGGCAGGAGTATCATAAGCATTCTTGGAGGATAGGTTTTAGTTTCCCTCCTATGAGAGGCAAGCAGGACTTCCTCAGCTACATATTAAGTTGTAGAGAGTGGATAGTGGGTTTTCCCCCGGGGGAAGGTGGGTGGGCTTTCCCCACTTGTGTGTTATGGTGCTGAGGACAGAGCTCCACCAGCTAGGTAGAGGGCAGGCAAAATTGCCCTAGACTAAGGACATGGCCTGGATGCTGGCAGTGGTGTGTGAGAGGAAAGAAAAGAGAAAAGAGTAACTGAGACCCCTAAGACTGTGGTGGGTGGGGATGAGGTGGGGGGAGGAGGAGGGAAGAGAGAGAAACAAAAGTAAAATTATAACAGGCCTGATCGCCTGACCCTGGTGCTGGAGTGGGTTAAACTCTGCCTAGAGGTAGTAGCAAGTTATGGCTGGGCTGAAGCAAAGGCCTTGGACTGGTCAAAGAAGCTCAGCTCTGACAGAAACTAAACCTTAGCTGGCCTCCACTGTGATAAGCCAAAAGTCCATAGCTCCTCAAAATCTAGTGGATCGGTGCTATTTATCTTTATGGTACTTCTCTCGGCAGCATGTAATTTCCCTCTCAGTTGGTCTCCTCCACTGATTTCTCTGGAGTTCCTATGGTATGTGTTACTTGGTCACCTTATTGCAGGAAAGTCCATTCCCGCACAGTTTGTTCTTATGACATGGTCTTATTTGGTACTAGGCCTTATGGCGAGATTACTGAAAATATAGCATTATACCAAAGTGTGATGACAAAATCAGACAGTGCACAGCTGTCATACAGAGAAGTGATCTTTAGGATTTGTTTTAAAATAAATAGTTATCTTAGTGGTGTCAGTTAGATCCAGACAGAATAAACACATTAGTCTAGGTAATTCAATGATTCCAATATCTCAAATTCATTGCTTATCAAGTCGATGTCAACTCAGAACAACCTCAGAGGACAGAGTAGAATTGCCCCTGTGGGTTTCTGACATTGTAATTCTTTACAGAAGTAGAAACCCAATCTTTCTCCCACAAAGTGGCTGGGGTTTTGAATTTTGGACCTTGTGCTTAGCAGCCCAACTACATCCCCAAATTCCTTTATAAATAATAAATTCTAAATCTGGAACATGGAATGTTATTAGTGGTTAAATTCTGCTAACCAGTTTAGAGAACACTTTGAATGAAAGTAGTTCAGGTATATAAATAGCTTTGTTATTAGACTATTGTAAGGTCAGTTATGGCAGATGTAGTTAGATTAAAATACAACCTTGTGTCATTTGATCCTTTAGGCCCATTTTTAATTTGTTCCATTTTTATGTTTTCTGTTTAAATAGTTTTTCTAATTTATTTTGTCATCATTATAATATATACTTTTTTTTGCTTCTTGATTTTGCTTTTTATGTTTTGGGGGGAATTTACCTAAAATCCAGCATATGTAATTCTATAAAAATGGTAAATAGATTAATAATTATCATTGAATATGGAAGGGGAAATTGAGGCAAATAGGGACCTAAAAATAACTGCAAGAAAAATGTAAAATAGATTGCTATGATGCTTGCCTAACTCTTCTTAATATGATTAAACTATTAGGTTGTATGATATGTGAATTATATGCCAATAAATAATGTATTTACAGAACACATGTGCCAATATTCAGGAAACTAATTCAAACACAAATTTGTATTGACTCTATGTAGAACAGGTAGAAAGCCCTGCCTTTCTCCTGAGGCATGATGGGTGATGTTGAGCTACCGACGTTTGGGTTAGTAGCTCAAATCATAAAGACTATACCATCAGGCTGATAAATCCTGAGAAACATTTCAGTTAAACAATTTACAACCATATTGATCACCTGATATTCTATGGTTAAATTGATAATAAACATTTTAAAAGATGCATTGATAATTATTGACAATTGATCAGAAAAAGGTGAAAACAAAGAGGAAGGGAAAATTACCCCTGGTAATAGAAAGGAACCTGGATACTGTGTGATATGATTTTGCAAGCCCAATGACTTATTCATAGAAAATACCCGTTTCTAACAACAAAAAGGCAATTACACACATGGACTTCTCCAAATGGAATGCAAAGAGTTCATATTAACTACATCTATAGAAAGAGTTAATTGAAAAGGTCAAGATCACCTCCTCACACCGAATCAGAGCAGAACGAAACAGCTCATCAATTGCTCACACATGAGTTCAGGCTGAAGCTGAAGAAAAAATTAAAACAAGTCCATGGCAGCCAAAATAAGCCTTGAGACTATCTTACCTGAATTTTAAGCACATCTCCATAAAAGATTTGACACCTTGAACACTAACAACAGAATACCTGATGAGCTATGAAATGGCATCATAAATATCATTCAGAAATAAAGCAAATGACCTTTAGAAATACAGGTAAAAGAAAAAAATCAAAGTGAACCTGAGAAACTTGCTTTAACCATAGGGTAGTTGAGACAAGTGAAAAGATATGATGAAGTCAATGAGCTGAACAGAAAATGTGAAGGGCAGCTCAAGAAGGTAACATTTTATGATGAAATGTGCAAAGTCCTAGAGTTAGAAAATTTTAAAAGTCTCACATTGCAATATTGAAAGACTAACGGCAAAATATTTAATGACTCAAGAAACATCCAAAGGACATTGAAGAAATACACAATTATTTTACTAAAAAGACCTGATCCAAGCATTTCAAGAGGTAGCATGTGATCAAGAACAAATGACACATAAAAGGGGAAGGAAAATCAAATTCCACATAAAGCCAAAGGTTCCCAATCTGTGGATTGCGACCCCTTTGGGAGTCAAACAACCCTTTCATAGAGGTCTCCTAAGACCATTGGAAAACATATATAATTCTGACGATCTTAGGAACCAATTCACCACACCTCTATCCATCTCCATATGGGTCCGACCACATGCTGATGCAGATATGCTGATTTGGCAAGAACGAAACCATTTCAACCTTTGCACTGATGTCAGCTTTTTATGCATACTGTGACAAAATATAGTAGTTTTACTATTGTTCTATTTTTTTACTATTGTTCTATTAAGATTTTTACCCATGCTACACCATGCTTCAAGATAAAATTTCATTTATCTGTAGTCAAAAATAAATATTTCATAATATTTAATCACATACTGTTTTTGTGATTATCACAATGCTTAATTATGTGCAATTTGTAACATTTAAAATACATCCTGCCTATCAAATATTTACATTATGATTCATAACAGTAGCAAAATTACAGCTATGAAGTAGCAATGAAAATAATTTTATGGTTGGGGTTCACCACAACCTGAGGAACTGTATTTATTAAAGGGTTGTAGCATTAGGAAGGTTGAGAGCCACTGACAAAGCAATGCCTGAGGCTGATTTTTATGAGAATGAGGTCAGACATATCCCACCTCTCACCATCTTTCTCAAGATCCTCTGCTTCTCAGCAGGATTGTATTGCAATGACCACATAAAACTTACAGGTAATTCTTGTGATTATGGAATTTATTGGAAAAGTTAGCAGATTACAATTCAGGTGGTATATATTCAGGATACATTTTCCAGTTAGGACAGTTTCTGCTTTGCCATGACTTCAAGCAGGCCTCTTTTTGGTCCTCAAACATGGCCTATGCCCTGCTTGGCAATGTTACAAATCCCTTTTAAGGATGTCAATAAATACCCAAGCGCATTTCACACTGCTACTTGAAGATAAACAATTCCAGCTGTATGGGTCAGCAAATCAAGTTCCCCTACTTAAGAACCTGAAGGCAATAGCTCCATAAACCAACTTTTTGTCCCAAAGCACTCAGCCTTACTTGTTCTCTGAGGGATTCTCATGCTCTGGTTCCTGTTACTGTGGCTACTGTTCTGCTGCTCATCGGCTGTCAAAGTTGTCTCCAGGAGCAAAGAGGTTCAATATGCAAGAATCTTGGAGTCCAAAGGGTTTTTTCAGTTTGTACCTCTTCTCTCTTGTGGGTAATGAAATCCTGCTCTTGCTTCTGAGGTGTCGGATTTTATATCCAGCAGGATGGCAATCACAATTAATCCTGTTAGCATTCATTCACAGGTGAATCATTTAATCTGAATTTTCCCCACCTTCCTACATCAGGAATATATAGGCTGTTTGGCTAGATGAGCCATACTAATTCACTGCTTTTCACTTCTGGGGAAAAATACATTTGTGTGTGTGCTGGAAGTGTGTTTTCCATTAATCTTGTCATGTGATATTATTTTCTAATTCCACATTATTAAGCACTTATTAAATGTTCATCAGGTATAAACTTAAGAACAACACCACGCAGAGTTGAGGTGTTGTCTGTAGGAAAAGGTATATTCACTGAATCAAAGACAGATAGTTGGAATATATTAATCCAGAAAACAATGTAGTGATTATTCCCTCTCTCTGGTTGCTACATTAGCTTTAAAATTTGTTTCTCATTGTCTCACCTAAGGTTCTGCAGGATTAGAAGTCCTGAACTTGGAGTTTATGCTCAACTACAGAAATAAATACTCATGGGAGCAATTATTACCTTATGGGGACAGAAGTGGATGGGTAAATGTTTTCTGTCACTGCCCTTCAGTTAAACAAGTGTGTAGATCAATTTCTTTACCTCTTAGGAATGTCAAGAAACAAGAATTTCAGTTGAATAAAACACAACTTTGATGAGAAATTTTTATATTTATATTTTCCCTTTATCTAAGCCACACCCTTCCCTTTATTGCTCTTGGCTTGGGCTCTGCTTCTGAAAGAAAACATGTGAGACATTCTCCAATTCCTTTCTCCATCACTCTCTTTCTCATCCTATTAACTACAACCATAAAAATCTTTATTAGTACCCACTATTACCATGAACTCTTACAAACTTAGAGAATTCCCCCCTATTGTAGTCTTTCTTTTAAATCATTTTATTGAGCACTCAGACAACTCTTATTACAATCCATAAGTCCACCGATTGTGTTAAGTACATTTGTATATTTGTTGCCATCATTTTCAAAACATTTTCTTTCTCCCTGAGGCCGTGGTATCAGCTCCTCATTTTTTGTCTCTCCTGTTCTCACCCTCCTTTCCTCATGAACTCTTGATAATTTGTAACTTTTTTTCATGTCTTGCACTGACTGATGTCTCCCTTAACCCACTTTTCTGTTGCCTGTTCCCGTGGGAGGAGATTATATGTAGATCATTGCGATCTGTTTCCCTTTTCTCCCCTCACCTTCCCTTTACCCTCTGTTATTGCTACTCTCATTATTGGCCTGAGGGGTTTATTGGTCCTGGGTTTCCTATGTTTCCAGCTCTTATGTGTATCAGCATACATGCTCTGGACTAGCTAGACTTGTAAAGTAGAATTGGGGTCATGATAGTGGAGGTGGAGGGGGCATTAAAGAAGTAGAGGAAAGTTGTATGTTTTATTGGCGCTATACTGCATCCTGACTCTCTTGTCTCCCACCCACAACCCTTCAGTAAGGCGGCGTCCAATTTCTACAGATGGGCTTTGTGTCTCCACTCTGCACTCCCTCTCACTCACATTGATATAAATTTTTAATCTGAGTCTTTGGTGCCTGATACCTCATCCCCTTGACACCTCGTGATCACACAGGCTGGTGTGCTTCTTCCACGTGCGCTTTGTTGTTTCTGATCTAGACGGCTGCTTGTTTGTCTTCAAACCTTTAAGACCCCAGACATTGTTTCTTTTCCTAGGCGGACACCATCAGCTTTCTTCACCACATTTGCTTATGCATCTGTTCGGTCTTCAGTGATTGTGTCGGGGAGGTGAACATCACAGAACACAGGGTGACTAGGGCAAAGTGTTCTTGTGTTGAGGGAGTACTTGACTCAAGGCCCAATGTCCACCTGCTATGATAACTCTTAACATACAGACATAAGTACATGACCTATTTTCCCATCTTTATGTAAAGTGCATTTACATATGCACATGCCTGTATTTAGACCTCTATAAGTGCCATTTGACTCCTTGTTCTTTCCTCTATTTCTGCTTATTTTCCTCTTGCTACATTATAATGTTTGGTCTTTATTCATAGTTCAGTAATTCCTCTCTGTTGCATTGTCCTTGATCAAGCCCCACCAGGCATCCTACACTCTGAAGACCTTCTCAGTATTGATTTTATATCACTTATTGTTCCCTTATCTCTGGTTATTAGCTATCTATCCCAAGACAAACCATGGAAAATAAGCAAATCTGCTTTGTGGAAAATATTAATAAGTTTCACATTAATAAGTTCCACTAAATCCATTTTCTTTCCCCTGGAAATACAATTGCAGGCTATTTCCCAACATTCTTTTTATTTATTTATTTATTTATTTATTTATTTATTTATTTTTTGGGGGGGGTGGACATCACAGCTCTCCGGTGGTGGGAGTAGGAGGTCCAGCCCCGCTGCTGGAATTGAACCTCCGTCCCAGTGGGCCGCAGTCCTGCGCACAACCACTACGCCACCGGGGCTCAGCCCCCAATATCCTTTTTAGTGGAGTAGTATTTGACTAGATTCTGAAAAATAGAATAGAAATAGATATAATGTTTGCCACATTTATGCTTGCCCATTTACACAATAACTTATTTAATATTTCATCCTCTTCTACCCTCTGCTGTTTGTTAATGAAAACCAAACTCCAAACTCTCTACAATTCACTGCCATTGAGTCTATTTTAATTCACATGGCCCTATATAGCAAAGCAGATGCACCCCTATGGTTTTACAAGACTGTGAATACTTACAGGAGTAAAGACCTTCCCCTTTCTCCCATGGAGTGGCTGGTGGTGTTGAACTACTAACCTTTCACTTACCAGCACAATGAGTCACCCACTAAGCTACCAGGCTTCCTTAGTCGTGGCCTGTTTAGTCTTGGAAATCACCTGTTGAAGATGGCAGAACCAACTTCTGCCTGGATTTCCAAATTATTGCAAACAGAAAAGGCATATGAACACCTTTTCCCTAGGGAAAGAACTTTTAGGAGCAAAAATAAAATTTCATTGTGTTAAGACGCTGGGATTTGGGGGCTTGTTTGTCACATCAGGTAGTGATTTCTTTACTAATATTTATTCTTTCTGGGACTTTAAGTAGTAATGGGAGTTCTCTCAACCTTAGACGGCAAGAAACAAATCCTCTGTCTTACATATTTTCACCTTGACAATTCTGCTGGGGTAATGAAGTACAACAGACTAGCAATATACTACTCATCTCTCATCTCTCCTACATCTATCTTTCACCATGCTCTCCAAGTTTTCTTATAGATAGTGTAATTGGATGCATAACTCATATATTCTTGAATTTTCTTTCTTCAAAACTATTTTATCTATGTTTCTCTTTTGTCCCATGCATTAACTACTGGAAACAAACTCTCGCAAAAATCTCACACATTATACATGTTCCAAAGCAAATGCCATTGAGAATGACTAGAAAAGGCAGACAAAAGGAAGAGGAGAATACTAGTATCTTGCATCTAAAAGATTATGCTTACTGCTCCATATTCCTTTTGTAACACACATATGCCACAAAGTTCATAAAATTAGAGCTTTCAGTCAGCAGTATACATGTAGGTGGAGCATTTCTAAAAATGGATATATATATATATATATATATATATATATTTTAATAGCAAAAGATTCAATCTGAGTTAGAACAACCAAGACAGTTATAACTGTTTGGTGCTATCTCTGAAGCTTCTCCAAGAAACAAACTCTCTGCCATCACCTGATGCCAACATGTAGCATCCCCTAGAGCAGGGTGAAACTGCTGGAGGTACGTGTGTGTTGTGTGTGTGTGTCCGTCCAAGATCAGAAACCTTGTCTCTCTCCTCAACAGTGGCTCAGGGTTTCAAAGGACTGGCCATGAGATTGATAGCCTACACCACCAGGGCTTCTTATATTTCAGAAACTAAAAGTAAATATTTACTGATTTAAGAATTTTGTTTCTATAATAGAATCCTCAATATCCCTTCATGGTAGCTCCTAAGTTAACTGCCTAGTCTAAGAAAAATAACTTTATAGAAAGAGAGCACAAAATTTCATTTCTCTTTTTGGTTTTTTTTGTGTGAAGTATATCCTCCCCAACACTTGGAAAATATCTAAGGCACTTCATACATCCAAGAAATCAGTGTAGTTGCAAAAGCAAAATTTATCCTTTCAGGGAATTTACTTTTAAGTCACTTTTTTAATATGTTATTTCTGTTGCTAAGAATGTATCATAACTAGCATATCTTGACCAATATTTACCTCCATCATGTTGTGGTCTGCCAAAATGAGAAGGGAATTATCAATACTGATAGAAATGGAAATTTTTTACCAACACAGCAAAGAATGACTCATACATGGAGATAATAAAAATCAGGTTGGCATTTAGTTGACTTTATTTCATTTTGAGTCTTCTCCAAACATTATTCCTTTACATTTGCACCTTGGTCTTAAGTTCCTACTTTCCCCTTAGTGTACCCATAGAATCTTGGTGATTTGTGAATGATACTATTTCCAAATAAAATATATAAGCAATCTTTATTGAAGTAATTAAATCTTCCCTGAAAAACTGGTGGGGTGTTTATTTAATAACAGAGGACATCACAATAATACTGGAGAACTAACATTCTTCCTAAGTATGAACCTTACATCATCTGAAGACTTGAATTGGACAGAAACCATCAGAAATTAATTTAATACTTATTAGAAACAGAATTTTTGTACCAGAAGTCCCAAGAATATAGTATAAGAATATTAACAAAGAAATAGAAATATATTTTTAGAAATATCTAAATCTCACTAATCTGTAATCATGTCACTCCAGTTCCTTCAAATTTGAAATTGTCATATGGATTTGTACTTCCTCAGAATTGTAACAAAGTTTCGAGAAACCCTGTTCTTTTATGGAGATATTAATATATTAGGAAGAGATATTAATCAAATGCATATTGTGTGCCACACTCTTCAAGGGACTAAGGGTAAAACATTGTACAAGATAATGAAAATATTTAATACCTAAAATATGTACTGTATTAAATTGTAACGACTACTAAGAAAAATTTGTCAACAAAAGGAGATTTAAAGGAAAAGGATTTTAAATTTTCAATAAGATATCCTGGACTTTTGAATGGAAGCCTAAATAAAGATAAAGGAAGAGCATTCGTGTATATGGGAACAGTAAATTAAAGGGCATACGGCAGGAACATGTTTGTGTAATATGTTGATGTTAAATACAGTAAAATCCATGAGCCTAAATTTGTGTAAACCTGGCAGAAAAAACTGAATTATTTTCCACTAATTGAGAGAAATAATAAAATGATAAGACTGAAAGCTTTCGAATGTAGAAGACTTGGGAGACCCAAATACACAAGGCCAACCCATCAAATACTAGTTTTCACATATTTCACTGTTTAATATATTATATGCTCAAAGAGAGAGAATAACAACAGATAGAATCAGAGGAGAATCAGAAAGCCAATCTACAAGGCTAACAGAACTCTGAAAAATTCAACAGGAACTCTGAGGTCAGCATGAGATTTTATTGCATCAAATAAAACAAACACAATGAAATAATGGTTGCTGAAGTAATTAATGCATTTTCACTTCATTTTATTTTCTAATCATAGGAAGCATCATCAACCTAGAGCTAACAGCCCTTCCTAGATAAAAGAAGTGTCTGCATAACTCCTCCTTTGTTCTACTCCTATACCTGATTGATGGTCAAAACTAGAATAAGAAGGCAAACTCATTTTCTGAGATGGCACAGGAGAATGACAGCGATTCTTATCAACCCTCATAATAGACTAGGAAGATGAGTAGACATGCTTCCATCTATTAACTACCAAAACAATTTTTCTGAATATTTCTATGAATGCCACTCTACTGAACTAAATCATTTGCTTGAAACACAATAAGCAGAGTAAAGACTCAATGAAGAAGTCTTAAACCTATGTGCCTTAACTGAAACGGAAGAGAAAAAAAAAGATGCCACCTAAGGACTTTGATACTGGACTGGTGCTGTCTTACATGTAAAATATAGCAGTAGCGTTTCCCAAACTATTTTGCTATGTGACTTTTCCCTAGTACCTTCCTCAGAGCCTCTGCCACCTCCTTGTTCCTCAGGCAATAGATGAGGGGGTTCAACATGGGGGTGAGGATTGTGTAAAAAATGGAGAGAGCTTGATCTAGTTCTGGTGTGTGCGAGGAGCCAGGCGTCATGTAGACCACAATGCCTGGCCCTAAGTAGAAGCTCACCACAGTCAAGTGGGAGGAACATGTAGCCAGGGCTTTCTTTCTACCCTCGGGAGAGTTCATTCTGAGAACAGTGAGGAAGATGCGAATGTAGGAGGCCATTATGAGGCTAAAGGGGATGAGGATAAATGCGATGCTTACCACACACACCACCATCTCATAATCCGAAGTGTCCTCACAAGATAATTTCAGAATGGCAGGCATCTCGCAGAAGAAGTGGTTGATCTCTCTCCGTCCACAGACAGGAAAATGCATCGTGTATATGGTTTGAATGAGTGAATTTAGAGCACCCCCACCCCATGACACCACTGCCATTAGCAAGCAAACCTTGGGACTCATGATTATTGGGTAGCGTAGAGGGTTGCAAATGGCTACAAATCTGTCATAGGACATAAGAGTTAAGAGGAGACACTCAGCACCACCAAGAGTCAGGCAGAAGAACATCTGCACTCCACACCCAACGTGAGAGATGCTGTTCTTTCCCAAGGAATAATTGATGACCATCTTAGGAACTGAACTGGAGATGTAGACCAAGTCGATGAGGGAGAGCTGGCTGAGTAAAAAGTACATGGGAGTGTGGAGGTGAAAGTCCAACCAGATCAGGAAAATAAGCACAGAGTTTCCTGTTAAGGCAATGAGATAGATCAGAAGGATGAGATAAACCAGGAGGCTGACGTGTTGAAAGCCAGGGAAGAGACCCAAGAGGATGAAATCTGTGGTTGATGTGTCATTTCTCTCCATGTCTCAGCCTCATCTGTGGCAACTGATGGGTAGTAGAAGTAAAATATAGGTCACTTGTTAAGTCTTATGACAAATTATAAGTCATTTTTTCACTTATTAGCAGAACTAAATATTCTAAATATCTTGAGGATTTTAGATATCAAATTTGGTGTCTGATTTTTTAAAATTTTATACTATCATTTTAGGGTGTCTGGCGGTGCCATGGATTAAGGATTGGATGACTAACTATGATGTTAGCTATCCAAATCCATAAGCTTCTATGCAGAAGAAAAATGAAGTTCCCATAACAATCCACAGTCTCTGAAACTTAGGTACAGCCACTTTGAGTCAGAACTGACTCAAAGGAAGTGTGTATTTTAAAATTTCTTTTTTTCTACTCAATTATAATATTCACCCAAAATTATTTGGAACTTCCTGGGACAGTAAGCCCTAATTTCTTTGGTCTCCTTTTTGTTTCTGACTTAATAATGAAAGCATTTCTCCAAATGTATGATGTACTTCTTCCTCTGTATAATCTATCTTTAAAAAGCTACATAATTTGTAGGGCCTAATGAAAAATTAAAAAAATATGGAATCCCTAATTCAAAATCACTGAGAATTTCAAGAGTATTACAATGGAACATTAAGCCAAGTGTAGTGAACTTCTAAGAATGTGGCCCTGTGCTCTTGCACAAATCACAAGCTTATGAAATTGTTCCTGGTCCAAAGAGTCTGAGTCGTCTCTTATTCAGACCCTTTCAAATTAACAAACAGATTCTCCGACTCTTCTGTACCCACTTATGTATTTCCAACAACTTGATAAACCCTTTCACCAGATGTCCTGCCAGGACTCTCAATTCAAGATGTCTCAAATTGAACTCCTTGCCTCTCTTTTATTTGATTATCCTTTCCATCACCACCCCAAGCATCAAAACCCAGATTTAGAATCTTGAAGCTAGCTTTGATTTTCTTTCTGGTATATTCTGTCATTCTGCCCAGAAAAAGAAGCCATATCAAACATATCCTCTCCTACCCATAGTCATGAGTTGCAACAATTTTGAGATCTCATCATCCTGTATCCTGACTATCCAGTCTCCTTCTCCTTCAAACCATAAACACCACTCTGATTTGTTCTGTAGTGAGCTCAACTTTTGAAATGCTTCCCATGAATTATTAAATTTTACTCATCATTCTTTATATCGACATTCTAGCACTTAGTAATTTATACGGTCTTTTTTTTCTCCTAAAAAATTAGACCATTATCTCATGAAGCATCATCATACTTTTCTATGCTTTTAGTCATAGTTTGCCTGATATTTAAGCACTTTATCCGCAATATATTCTGTGTAAAATCCTTTTTCCATCATTTGATTTTCTACTCACATATCAATAATTTTCTGATGCTTTTCCCAAACTGCATCTACTGCCAAGCAAAAACAAGCAAACAAACTAACACACAGTAATAATTTCTTCTTGTTAGACTCTGGTAGCACTTATTGTTCTGTCTTACTAGTGTCACTCAACAGATTTTTCTCCTTTCAAAATATTTGGTTCCTCTTAGAATAAAATTTTGTCATTGTATATATTTAAATTTTAATCTCTACATAATGTGACCTCAGTACTGTTCTACACAGTGGATCATAGAATAGATGGAAATATTATTTAAATGTTTGAGTATAAAAATTTTATGACTATTTCAGTTGTTATTATTCACTTTTGCAAAAATAGCACATAAGATTGAATGAATTATTTATTCATTTAGCAAATACAACCCTCAAGGACTATCAAGCCAACATTCAGAGCTGTTAAAATTATATATTTTAAATAGTTAATGGGTGGTTGGAGAATCAGAAATTGAGGAGGGGAATGAGGATCAGAAGAAAAAGAAGATTAAAATTGAAGTGAAGGAGTAGGAATAAGAAGAGGCAGTAAAAATAAAATTTGAAGATGTAAATGTGACAAAGAAAGAAGAAAAAGTGTCAACAGAAATAATGCTTTATTCATGTATGTATGAACAATATATAATACTGCTATCAAGGTAATAAAATCCTGGATTTTAGGCACCTCTGAACACTTCTAAGGATCTGACACCCTGTACCCACTATCTAATTTAGTCTGCATACAATAGTTAAAATTCCATGTATCACAGCATATTTAGAATAAAGAAATTTCCAGAAAATGACAAACCTTAATCTTCTGTAAATTCAACCACCCTTCCTTTTTTCCTGCAAATTCTGTAGCTCGAGATTATTTTTAGTGTCTGTTTACTGTTCTCACAAAGATATCCCAAAAACTCTCTCTAAAGAGTTAAATATTCATATTTAATTTAATATTGCCTCCTCAGCATATATTCTCTTTCACATGTTCACAGACTTGGCCAAGAGGCTAGTGTGTTATTCCATAATAAAATGATGGTTAAATATGATCTGGTGGAGGCAGTGGGAGAAGGCAGAAGCTTAATGAGAGTTTTCATAAAATGAGGCAAAACTCATTCATGCTGGTGACAAGGTGAGTGGCA
>PVJH01024906.1:0-32398 GCA_004026705.1 Nesogale talazaci | reverse complement strand
AAATAGGTCACCTAGTTGCACTGCCCTTTAGCTCTTCCTGCCATGTAATCAATAGCAGGGATAGGGACAGGCTCGTTTCCAGGAATAATATCTATGTCTGGAGGGAGAAAGGCTAGCACACATAACTCTGTCCAAATGCTGGATAACTGGGTAAAAGCCCTATTGCTGCCACAAACAAAAACTGAACTATTAAGGGCACGTAAGGAGCCCGTATCATTAACAACACTAGAACAAGAAACAAATCCCGCCATTTCTACAAAATCTCACAAGTATTGTTCAGGACTCTTCCTCTTCCTCCCTTCTTGTCTTTATCCCTGTGGGTGTGGGATGTCCGACTTGGCTTTTAAAGCCTTTGCTTTAGCTTCCGTTTGGAGAGGGGCAGGAGCTTCCTTCACCTTTAGCACCATCTTCATCAATTCTGTGGTTTCTTTTTTTTTTAAAGAAGATTGTTTTTATTTATTTGGGGGGGGGGGCATCACTGCTCTCCGGTGGTGGGAGTAGGAGGCCCAGCCCCTCTGCTGCAATTGAACCTCCGTCCCAGTGGGCCGCAGTCCCGCGCACAACCACGACGCCACCGGGGCTCAGCCCCTTTATTTTTTTTAAACATTGTTTTTTATTTTTGTTTCGTGGGCATCACTGTGCCCTGGTGGGAGTAGGAGGCCCAGCGTTGCTCCTGGAGAGCTGCTGCTGGACTTGAACCATCAACCCTGTGGGATGCAGTCCCATGCACAACCACTATGCCACCGGGGATCAGCCCAATTCTGTGGTTTCTTATATTTGTGAGAGGAATTAAATAATTGTACTGTTGCCAACACATAAAAAATGCATTGTTTTAAGCCCTCAGATCGTCATTGTCAGCAGCAGCATTTTTGTATTTACATAGCATCATTTCTTGCAGACTCTCAGCTTTCCACCTTATGTGCAGAAGAATGGGTGTTGGAGTAGTTGGGTCAAAGATCTGACCCTCCCTTTCCACCTATCTCTCCAGCTTTTATGATGTTATCTTTGGAGGTTTTTTATTTTTCTCCTGTAAAAAATGAGGTCAAAGCTATTGAAGATGTTTGTTAAGAAGGTAAATGGGGCTGAGCCCCGGTGGCATAGTGGTTGTGCGCGGAACTGCGGCCCACTGGGATGGAGGTTCGATTCCAGCTCCACGGAGCAAAGGCTGGGCCTCCTACTCCCACCACCTGAGGGCAGTGATGCCCCCCCCCCAAAAAAAAGAAAGGTAAATGACATTTAAAAAGCCATCTTGGCCAAGTAGTGCTGCCATGACGAGGTACAAGTATAAAAAATGGTCTTTTGCATTGTTTTTTTGGGGGGGAGGAGATTGGGAAGTCATTGGTCTTGCAAAATTCTATCATGCAATCCCCAGTTTCGAACACCACCCTCTCCACCCCCCCACCATCCTATTCCCACCCCATCAGCTCCCTGGGGAAAGACAGGGTTTTCTACTTCTGTAAACAGAGTCTTAGGAATTCCCAGGGGGTTGCCATGAGTCAGCCCTGACTGATGGCAGTGAGTGTGCTGTTTGAGTTAGTCCAAACAAAGACCCACATAAGCCAAGCAGACAATGCACCAGAAAACCGGAGTTCGACAGTGGAAGGGAAATGGAATTGATATCAATTCAAGGGTTAGACGACGGTCTCGCCTGAAAACAAGTTCAAGCCCAGTCATGAAAGCACTCACCAACAAGGAAGGCTATTGAAACTGGGAGGCCTCCCCACTTTTGACAGCTTCTTTACCTCTCTCTCCTACAGTCCCCTCCCGTGTACTTGAAACGCCTTGTCAGGGTAGGTTTCTTGGGACGATACTCTTTGTTTCCAATAAACAGAGGTGGAAGTTTTTGAGTCAAGTCTCAAAAACAAACAAAAAATAACTCTTGCTATATTCAACATGCACGGTTACTGGACAGAGATATCTTCAAACAGCAACATTTAAAAAGAAGTGACATCATGGATCGCTAGAGTTCACACACACACACACACACACACACACACACACACACACACACACTCTACTCAAGTACCTGAACAGGTAGAGGAGGCGGCGCTATAAATGACCAGTGTTTAAGGGTCCTCGTGTCTTAACCCAGCCCTGATTCTGACTCATAGCGCCCATAATGGATAGGGTTTCCAAAGCTGCATGTACTCTTTGGGTAGCCGGCTGCTCATCTTTTTCTGATTTAGCAGCTGATGGGCTCAATCAACCGTGCCCAGGGCTTCACCTCGGTGCCAGTGTGGGGACTAGTCTTGCAAAACCCACTGAGAGCGCGCCTGGGTGCGGGAGCGCGCACGCGCACGCGATGCCACACACGTGTCCATGGCCCAGATCGCCCAGCACCGGGCCCTACTAGGTGCCAGGCACACCTTTTTGCTGCAGATTCGTGACAAGAAGGCTCCCTGGACCGCTCCGTCCGCCCCAGGCGGCTCTCCGGCGTCGGTGCGGCGGCCGCTGGCCGGAAACCGAGGCGCGAGACGAGTGCGCGCGCGCACACGTACGCGCCGCCGTCCGTCTGCGCACGCGCGCGCACGCCGGCGCCCGGAAGTCACGCGGGGCTGGGCGGGCGCTCCCCGGTGAACCCGCGGCCCGCGAAGATGCTTCTGGACCTGTCGGAGGAGCACCGGGAGCACCTGGCCTTCCTGGCCGGCGTGGACAGCGCGGGTCCGGGCGTGGGGGCGAGCGGGGCTGGGGGAGGGGGGCGGGCCCCCCCCCCGGGAAGCGCCCGAAGCGCCCGCGCTCACGGCCTCCGGCTTCCGTTGCAGTGGTCGCCGAGTTCGGGCGGATCGCGGTGGAATTCCTGCGGCGAGGGTCGAACCCCAAGATCTACGAAGGCGCCGCGAGTAAGAGCGGGGAGGGCGGGGGCCCTACGGGCTCACCCCGGAGAGGGTGGGTTGTAGGGGCCCCCGGGGCCCTTGCTCCTGAGACCCGCTGATGGGAAAATTAAAACGATCAGGCTTTCTGGTCTGGGCACAATGTCTGGGGGGTGTCCCGGGGGTCCCCTGGGTAGCTGTGAAATGTTCAAATTTTCTAGTTAAAAAAATAAAAATAATTAAAGAAAAGGCTGCGCCCTGGTGGCATAGTGGTGTGTGCTGGACTGTGGCCCCACAAGGTTGACGGTTCAAATCCAGCAGCAGCTCTCCAGGAGCAAGGCCGGACTTGCTACTCCCACCAGGGCAATGATGCCACAAAAAGTGAAAATAATTAAAAAAAATAAAAATAATCAAAGAAATGTTCAAAGTTTCTAAAGATGCTGGTAGCGGCACCTGTCTTACAAGATGTAGTAACGTGCTTCAAAGCCGGGGATGACTGGGTCCCCTGTTAATAAGTCACGATAGGACTTATCATTAAAAGTGCTGAAGTCTGCCCGTGCGCTCCTGGGCATTGCGTGAACCATGCCAACATTGGCACAGATGGGCAGTTTTCAGGATTAGACCAGCCCGCCTCTGCGAGGCTGGGGGTGGAGCGGGGCAGGGCGGGTCTAAAAACAAACCAAACCAAAACTGAGCCACTGCCTTCGAGGTGTTCTCACAGCCACCCTGTCTAAGGTGTCTGTCCACCTCTGTATGGGAGCAGACAGCCCCATCTTTCTCTGGAGAACTCTCAGCCTCCCTTTGGGGCCGGGCGCCTTCCGCACTTTGTAAAGAAAGATCCAATAAAAACACCAAACTAATCCAGCGCCCCCTGGCAATGCCCTGGGTGCAAGCGTGAAACCGGATCCCCAGAGGGTTTTCTTCGCTTGAATGTGTGTGTTTTGCTAATGCCAGTCCAGGCAGTTCTATTGAACCCTTCCCCCCAGAACAAGGGAAGGGAAGGACGTGTCTGACGGTCTTGCTTCTGTAATGGTTCTACCCAAAAACATTCTGGGTGCACTGCTTCGCTGGAACACACTGGGGCTGCTGTTAGATGGGGCTCCACCACTGTTAACAGCAACCATGGTGAAAACAGACATCAAGGATTTCTTTTGCCTTGCCACTGAGTGGGTTTGAACTGGCCACCTTTATTTTAGGTCAGCAAGTCATCGACAAACGAGCCACCCAAAGTGACCTTCAGGAAACACCAAGGGCATCTGGTTGGGCACGCAGGGAGAACAAACAAGATGGACTCACTTGTTAGTGCACTGTTTGGACATGGGACATCATGGATCATCTTTAGTCTCTGAAGGCTTCCTCATGCCGTGGCCCATTCATACAGTTCCTCATGTTGTAGCGGCCCCTCCCCCCAACCATAAAATTATTTTCTTTGCTACTTCTTAGCTGCCATTTTGCTACTGTTAGGAATCAGATGACCCCTGCGAAAGGGTCGTTTGACCCCCAGAGGGGTCTCCACTCTCAGGTTGAGAACTGCTGGTTTAAACGAAAAACTAAACAGGATAAATCATTCATTTGCTCATTTTTCTTCTCTTAGGGAAACTCAACCTGAGTAGCGACACCGTCCAGCATGGCGTGGAAGGCTTAGCATACCTTCTTACTGAGAGCTCGAAGCTCGTGGTAAGGGACTCTGGGCTGTTTTATGTGATCTGGGTCTTTCTGCGTCCTCTGTAGGATGGTCCTGGCAGGTCCCCGTGCATTTTTGTAAAGTTGTTAGTGGTTGATAATTGATTTTGTGAAGCAGGGCATAAACAATATGACTGTAATATAATCCATTATGAGTTCTTTTTATTAGTAAATTTAAGTTGCTTGCATAGCATGTACCTTGATTGAATATTTTATTTGGCTATTACAAATGGAGGATAGGGCAGGGCAAGGACTGGACACTTCTGTTTTTTTTTGTTGTTGTTTTTTTTTGGCGCTTTGATATTGTCTTCTTAGATATCTGTAAATCACATGCTAGAAGTGTGGGCAAGAGTTGTCTCTATCTGTAAAGTCTGTAGTCTCTCTTACTTCACAGAAGTGAATGACAGAATGTCAGGGCTGAGCCCTGGTGGCGTAATGGTTGGACGCGGGACTGCAGCCCACTGGGTTGGCAGTTCAAATCCAGCAGCAGCTCTCCAGGGTCAAGACTGGGCCTCCTACTCCCACCAGAGGGCAGTGATGCCCCTAAAAAAAAACTGAAAAAAAAAAGAGAAAAGAATGTCATGTTCTTTTGTGTATATCGACTGTTTTGTCATTTACTAGACAAGGGTATGTATTGATCTTCTGCCAAACTTGATTCACTCGTAGATCTCCGAACTGGATTTCCAGGACTCTGTGTTTGTTCTGGGATTCCCCGAGGAGCTGAACAGATTGTTGCTTCAGCTTTACCTGGACCACCGCAAAGAGATCAGAGCGATTCTGAGCGAATTGGCACCGGCCCTTCCCAGTTACCACAGCCTTGAATGGAGACTGGATGTGCAGGTGTGCTTTCTAGATGTGGTGGTTTTCTAGTTTGTCCTAACCTCATCTAAAGATCGTTTCGGTCTGTGTTCTCATGCTTACTGTACGCTCTACCTACTTCACCCACGCTGGCTCGAAACTTTAAAAAAAAAAAAATTATTTTCAGACCATCTCACGAACAGTTCATTTGTTTGCCTTTTTAATGTAACCAAATCAGTTGGATTGGTGAGAAATCGATTATGTGGGGAAAGGAGATGGTTACACATTTTTTTTCTTTTTTGGTGGTGGTGATGCTTCAATATTGTAAAAACTCTCTTTAAATATAACACACATATGGAAAAGTATCCAGACCACAAGGAGATAGCCCACTGAATCATCGCGCCATGTAAATAGACACCATGAAACCAACATGTCACCATCACCAGCTTCCTCAAACTGTCATCCTTGCCTCCTGCCAATTGCTGTCTTTTCCCCGCTTTCCAAAGGTAGTCAGCTTCCTGACCTCTGATATTTAAATTCGTTTTACCTGCTTTGTAGTTTCCTGTAAATGGAATGATTTAGTAAGTAGACTTTTGCCAGAGGTTTCTCTTGAGCAACATTTGAGAGTCACTCTTCAAGTATTTCAAAGCTGCATAAATAAAAGGGAGGTTTTTGACACTTTAGACAATTGCAGACAGCCCTTTAATAAGCAGTGAAACACGAGGTAATAGATGTTTGCTTATCCAGCGTTGTCTATGTGATGATTAGACCTGTGCCAAAAGCTTTGGGCCACGCAAGAAATGTGGAATACCTTCTTAACTGGGAAAGCTGTTAACCTCAGCTGGGGTTTGAGATGGTCTCAAACTCACTAGTAAATATGTAAAATATATTTTACATATATATGTAAAATATGGTCTGGAAGGGGAACAGGATGCTGTAAAATATGGTCTGGAAGGGGAACAGGATGCCACTGTATAAGCAAAGGAACTGATTGAATAGCTCAAACAGCTCAAGGAGTTCAGTGAGTGTTGATTGATCCAGAAGACCTTTTTCACAAGGAAGTCAAGCTTGAGAAGGGCGAATGCACAGAAGGCACACAGGACCCATGTTCTTGGCAGTTCAAGCCATAAAGGGCCCCACGAGGCTCTGATTGGTGGGCCAGTGCATTCCTTCTCAGACTGGGCTATGTCTCAGGATCCCCAGGGGAGCCTTCAAACACTCTTGACGCTGTTGTGCAACACCCAAGAGTTCTGATTTATGGGCGGGAGGGCTGGGCCTGGACATGGAGATTTTCAAAAGAGTCTGTTTTCATCAATGTCACTGTCATATTCATGAAAACGAAGTGCGTGAATGACAGGATAAACAAACTACCCAAGATGGAAGGAATCCACAGAGCCGCCGTACCCAAAATCTGGCCCTTGTTGGGCCGTTTCAGGAAGTTGTTGATCAAGAGGCGATGGTGTTGAAGGAAGAAAGAACCTCAGGAGCGCCAAGCTGTTGGTGAAGTTGAGGGGATCCCAATTGAGATGTCTGAACCAGTGGCTTCAGGGCTGGAAACACTCATGAGTGCCAAGAAGCTTGAAAGACAGTTACTTCATCAACCAACTGGAGCTGATCCATATTTATTCCCACATCAAAGAAGAGTGAGCACACCGAATATGATTTTTTTTGGGGGGGGGGGGTGGCATCACTGCCTTCTGGTGGCGGGAGTAGGAGGCCCAGCACCACTGCTGGATTTAAACCGCCAACCCAGTGGGCCACAGACCCGCGCACAACCACTACGCCACCGGGGCTCATCCCCCGAATATGATTTAAATAATGCCATTAACACCACACTCAAAATTTTGCAATGGAAAGGTTTTAAATAGTTGTAGCCAGACCTTGATAGCGACCCACCAGAAATTCAAGCTAGATTGAGAAGGAAGCGTGGAGGTTGCTGCTGTCAGGGTAACTGGAAGCTGAGAAGACCAGCAAGACATTGACTTGTCTTTGGTTGACCACGCAGAGGCACGGTTAGACTGTGTGATAAACTGTGGGTAATACCAAAGAATGAGAATTTCAGAGTACTTGATTGTACTGATTACAGACCTCTCATAGACCAAGAGCCAGTTGTTGATCAAGAACAAGAGGATCCTGCCCCATTTTAAAGTGAGCAAAGTTGTGTGTTGGGGTTTTATTCTTCCACCATACCTACTCAATCGGTATACTGAGGAAATCTCCCAAGATAACAGGCTATACAAAGGGAAACAGAGGGTCACAATTGGAAAGTACACCATCTGTGATACACAGGTGACATTACCCTGTTGGCTGAAAGCGAAGAGGCCTTCAGGTGCTTCCTGATGAAGGTCACAGACAACAGTCTTCAGAAGGATTGCATCTCAGAATCAAACGATGAAACTCACAGCTGGACCAACAAGCCACGGCAGGATTAACAGAAAAGACAATGCTGTCAAGGGTTTCTTTTTCTTTCTTTTTTGCAAGTTATACCCATGAAAGCAGTGGTCACAATAGCAAATACTTATTCCATTGGGCAAATTTACAACAGAAGATAGCTTTAAAGTGTTTAGAAGGCAAATGTCACTTTGAAGAGTAAGGTCTTGCTGACCCACACTATGGTATCAGTGGTGGTCATGTATTTGTGATGTCAGTTTCATGATTGGGGTGTAGAGGTGGAGTCTAGCCTGTTAATCTGGAGATAGCCACTGAGTAGCCAATGAGGCCTCTGTGTGGACATGGCTTTCTCCTGATAATTCTAGGAAGTCTCCAAATTGGAGAAGAGAAACTTGACCCTCAGTCTCTTGGAATTGGTCTACAGACAAGATGAGATGGCAGCATGCCGATTGATCCTTATTCCTGAGAACGGAGGAGCCAGAGAGGAGCCACATGAGCTTGCCCTGATGGAACCTAGACCTTTGGGGCTGGAGAAGACACAGAGAGACCCCTGTCAGTGCTGAGATGCTCCCACTGCCAATGGGTACTGCTGATGAACCCTGAACCCTGGAAACAAGGAGCCATGGGGAGACCCCTGCCATTGCCGGGATGCCTCTACTGTACGTGCTTCATGAGTTGGAAGGAGACTTCATAGACTGGTATCGGACATATTGGCTAATATCAGACTTATGACTTTGGACTAGAATGGGTTGGGATGCTTTCTTAACGTTCCATTCATTCCTCTTACACATAAACCTTTCCCTTATATCCATATGCATGTCTATGAATTATTTCTCTAGTCTACCTGGACTAACACAGCATGCTCAGTCACTTCATTGCTCATGAGAGTTGGACAGTGTAATAAAAAGAATGGATGCCATTGAATAAAGAAGCAAAGACTTTTAATTACACCACACACTGCCAGAGCCATGAACCATTCTGTCTTGGAAGAAGGACAAGACAGAATGCTCCTTAAAAGTCAAGATGAAAAAAAAAGTCAAGATGACAAAATTTTGTCTCAGGTACTTCAGGTCCAACTGTAGGCCCTCATGTTTGGCAGGGGATCAGCGACAAAGAGCAAGACTCAGGGAGATGCATTAATGACAGTGGCTACAATGACGGGGTCAAGTATAACAACGATTGGGCATGGTGCCGTTCTGGGCATGACTTCTGTTTGTACATATGTATGGTTGCTGTGGGTGGAACCAACTTGACAGCATGTGATGCTTACTGAGTTAAATGGAGGTGAAGCTGCTTAATTAGGACTTAGAAATTCAGTCGAATGCATTTAAGCATAGCATCACAGACATGAGAGGTGAGGAAACCAAAAAATAAAAATCCCAAGATACCCCCTCAAGATACTCCCGTCCTAGTCCTAGTCCTAGTCCTAGTCTCCCACAGGTGACAGGCTGGACTGCTGACTTCCTAGAAGGGAAGCAGTTTGTGGAAGCTCCAGCCAGTCCACAGGGATGTGGTGAGACTGTGTCTCCTCATGAAGAATGACAGTGCTAGAAACCTGCCCAGGTGTTCACCGTAGGTTCTACCGAGTCACCATGAGTGGGAACTGACTGGATGTCAGTGGATATTCCGACTCCGGTCCGCACCGTCCAGGACGTCAGAGGCTCCCTAGCTCCTGACCAGAGCAGCAGCCTCATCTTTCTCCCGGGGAGCAGCGTGTAGCCTTCAACTGCTCACCTCAGCAGCCTGCCACTGACTCACAGGTGCCGCCAAAAAAAAGGGGGCAACCCTTGTCAATTCTTGGACAAGGAAATGATTGTAACACCACCACTTAAAAAAGTTAATAGGGTTGAGCCCTCGTGGCGTAAGTGGTTGAGTGAGGGACTGCAGCCTGAGGGCTTGGTGGTTCAAATCCAGGGGGGGCTCTCACGACCAGCACTGGGTAGCGCCCGTGACCACCAGAGGCAACCCCCCCCCCCCCCCCCCCCCGGCAAAAAAAAGTTAATTGAGCAGCCTTGGATCAGCTTGCATGGCAATAAGATGTATGCAGCCCTGGAGCCCAGCCACATGTATCTTTGCATCTTGTCTGCCTTGTCTACAGCTGCTTTAGAAGAGCGACATTTTAAAATGGTTGTTCTTGTTGGGCCTGTAGGGATGAAGACACTTTGTTTTGGTTTGGTTTCGTTTTTCAAAATCATTTTTGGGGGGGTTCATAGAACTCTTACCACAATCCATATATACATCCACTGTATGCCAAGCACATTCGTACATTTGTTGCCATCATCCTTCTCAAAACATTTGCTTTCTACTTAAGCTCTTGGTATCAGGTCCTCATTTCCCCCCTCCCTCTTCCCTCCTCCTTCCCTCATGAACCCTTTATAACTTATAGATTATTATTATTTTGTCATATAATATGCTGTCCAGTGTCTCCCCTCATCTACTTCCCTGTTGCCCATGCCCCAGGGAAGAGGTTATATGTAGATCCTTATCATCAGTTTCCCTTTCCACTCCACTTTTCCTCCACCCTCCTGCCATTCTCACCATTTGAAGACACTTTGACAGCTGTGAAAAGATGAGTCCATATCAAGCACGTTATGTATCCTGTAGTCAGGTTATCAATTCATTTTCCAGAAATAAAATGAAGCCTGGTTCTATTTGATTAGGTGTCGACTGAATTTTTACCCCTAAATCCTGAGCAGTCCTGAGACTGCGAGGACTGTACTCAGTAATCCGATCAGGTTACACAGACAACAGTTTACTACTAGAAGTCTTCATCGTTAACCATTTGTAGAAAGTAGATAGTGCACAACGGGACCAAATGACTTCTTGAGAGCAAATTCAACAACAGGAACAGGTCCGAGTTGAATATGCTAACTTCACAAATTGTGTGTGTGTGTCCATCCTCCTGTGCTTATGGATCCAGTTCTTAACCAGAAGCTCCAGGCTAACCCTCGACCAGTGCTAAGATTAGACCATCATTTCAACAGTGTGAAGCAAAACTGTGTAAACACACACACACACACACACACACACATTCTTTAAGTCAGTAGTACTTGTCTAAAATCCTTTGGAATATGTCATTAGCAACAAATGTCCACAGATATCCAGTTTAAGGAATAAAGATAAATGCCAGTGGTCCTACCACCAAGCTTGAGAAATAGAGCAAAGTTAGTCTCTGAGTTACTTTGCGCCATCCCTTCATTGCTCCCTATTCCTAGGCCCTCAAATGGCCATCATTCTGAATTTTTTATTCATCTTTTCCTCATAGCTTTATTCCACATATTTTAACACTACACGGTACGTCTTATTTATTTCTATAGGGTCTAACGAGAGTGGCCTGCGTTTTCTTTTAAGCATTTTATTGTGAATTAGGTGGTTGTAGTTTTACATTCAGCCATTAATGCATGCTTTGTTTCTCTTCATCAGGGCAGTGCCCTCAAGGTGTCCTCGTTGTCTCATTTCCATGTGCCCCTCTTTCCTAACCTGTCCTGCGTCCTGGGTCAAGGCTGCCCTTTGACCTTAACACAGTACGCCCAAGCATCAGTAGGTTCCGTGAGCTCAGTTCCAGACCGTCAGGACGTAGAAGGACCACACCCTTGGAGACTCCCCCAGTCTCTGAACTGCTGGACCTGATTTCTTTGGGGGTTGCAGGGTTTTGTTCCACATTTTCCTCCCACTTTATCCAGGGTCTTCCATGGTGAGCTGAGAAAGACCAGCCCACGAGTGCTGACCTTCCACCCCAGTAGGGGTGAGCTTGCGGTGGTCGCCTGCACGGCACCACTTAGTGCTTTTGGTCTCTGGGTTGTGGCAGCTGATGTCTGTGTGGTCCAGGGGCCCCTTGGACTCATTGCTTCCATATGGCTTCCATTTTTTCATTCTTTCCTCCAACAGGACGAGACCAGTAGTTGCACCTTAGATGGCTGATCCCACCACAGGTGTTTCAGATTCATATGCTTTTATAGAAATGAAATTGTGCGGGGCTGTGTCCCACTGGGTTGGCAGTTCAAATCCAGCAGCAGCTCACCAGGAGCAAGACTGGGCCTCCTACTCCCACCAGAGGGCAGTGATGTCCCCCAAACAAAACAAAAAAAGAAATGAAATAAATGAAATTGTATGTATTATTCCATGGTTTTCTTTTTTTATTTGACAGTTTCATCTAAATTTATCCATGTCATTTCATGTTATATCATTCATGTCTTTTCACTCATTTAATAATAACTTCATTATATGAGTAGTCTCACATTATGCTATTGCTAATGAATATTTGTGATGTTTCCTTTTTTTGGTGAGGGGACATCACTGCCTCTGGTGATCGTGGGCGCTCCCCAGTGTTGCTCCTGTGAGCCGCTGCTGGATTTGAGCCACCAAGCCTGTGGGCCGCAGTCTCGTACTCAACCACTTACTCCACCGGGGCTCAGCCTTTTTTTTTTTTTCTATCTCAGACAAATACTGTCATGAGTAAATGTGTATATGTAAGAGTTTAAGCTGTGTACCTAGGAGTACAGTTTCTGTGAATCTCAAGTATAGTTCACAGGTAAATCATGCTCATTGTTTTCCGATTCCTTCTCCTAACACTTGGCAGAAGTGAGCAGAAGTTTCCAGAATTACCATTTGGTGAAATGCTTATTTAGGTCCCTTGCACAGTTGTTGGTTTAGTCTTGTAGTATGGCTTTTATTAAATCAGATCCTCTGTTGTGGCAGTTAAAGAATCTCCTGTCAACTTGTCAAGGGGTGAAGTTTAGCCTTGTAATCAGGTCATAGCCAATGAGGCCTCTCTGTGGGCATGGGCTTCTCCTGAGGGTTCTGGGAACTCCTGGCTTCCTCCCTGGATGTGGGACCCACACACTCTGCTTTGTATTCCTGTTGCAAGACACGTGGAGTGATGCTAGAGCCCTGGAGCTGGAGAAGCCACGTGGAGACCCACACCAGCACTGAGATGCTTACAGCGCCACTGGATCCACAAGACTTCCCACCCACTGGCTGTGATCTTCCTGCATTCTCCATCACATATGTTTCACTAGGAATTTATAGATTGGTATTGGGCATATGGACTAATATCATACTTACAGACTTGATTTGGATTGGGTTGGGATGTTTTCTTAATAGTCAATTCCTCTAATGTGGTTTGCATACAATTGACATCCGTATTGATGATGATAGAAGTTGTACGAACCCCCAATAAAATGATTTACATATATATACTTCCAATTACTCATGTATATAAAGCTCTTTCTTACACATAAGTGCTTGTTTCTCTAGTCTCCCCAGACTAACACATCAATGCTTATCTTTTGTTGGGTACATATGTGCATTATAAAATGTCTTCTAGTTAATGGCATGTTTTTCCACCAGGTTGATGTTTTGAAAAAAGTTGATGACTTTTATTGTAGTTACAGTTAATGAGATTTTTCCTTTGTGGTTTGTGCCATATGTATTATGTTTTAAAAATACTCCTGTGGGGCTGAGCCCTGATGGCGTAGTGGTTTGTGGGACTGTGGCCCACAGGGCTGATGATTCAAATCCAGCAGCAGCTCTCTAGGAGCAAGCTGGGCTTCCTACTCCCACCAGAGCAGTGATGCCACAAACAAGCAAACAAGCAAAAATATTCCTGTAAGATTGTGTATGTATTCTCATCTACTTTTTTAAAAGTTTAAAATTTTGCTTTTTATTTTGAAATCTGTGGTTTACCTAGAATTTGATTTTTTCGGTATGATTCGAGGTAGGCATAGCCTTATGTATGTATTCAGCATGGTTACTCAATATTTATTGTGCTTTTATTCCACTTAAAATCAAGCTCGCAAGCAGAAGTCTGAGGCAACAGATCAAGCCATCCGTGACGATCAAGCTGCACCTTCTTCAGAATGGAGATCACAGCACCAGAGTTCTGCAGACTGACCCAGCGACCCTGCTCCATTTGGTGCAGCAGCTGGAACAAGCACTGGGAGAGATGAAAACAAACCACTGCAGGAGGGTTGTCCGGAACATCAAGTAATACCCATGTGGTGAATTGATGATGACAGTAATTACTCTCCAGGTTTTTAAAAAAATTGTTGATGTGATAATGCTCAGAGATCAGATGAGATTTCTCTTTCTGTGCCAAGATATTGAAGACGTGGTAATGAACAAAGCTTCCTTTCCTGAGCTTAATTGACAAATTAAGCTCTCGTTTGTATTTTAAATGTGTAAATAGGATTAAATCAACTGGAAATGAATCTAGGCTGCTCATATCTTCTGTATATTCAGATGGCTTTCCTGTTTTTGATACTTATGTTGACTGGTTGATTTATTATTTTCTTCCTCACTGACCATATTTGAAAATAAAATTCATGTGTTATTATCATTAGCCAGTGTATCTTGAGCAGTTTAATTCTTTTTAACTTTCAAATGCCCGTCACCATGTGAGTAACCACAGAATTGTCAGTCCTGGTGACGGTCATCAAGTCTGTTCCGATTCAAAGCAAAGCAGAGCTGCTCCGTTCCGCCCCCACCCATACACCATCAGGCTGGAGCACCTGTTGTGATCCATCTCTGTGAGGGTCTTCCTCTTTTGTGATGACCCTCTCTCTTGCCAAGCGTATTAGTTGGGTCAACGAGAGAAGCAAATCCAAGGACAGACAAATCCAACAGGTGCAGCAAGACACTGACTCAGGAAGAAATGCGCCCCACCCGTGAAGACCTGCTCACGGTTTCTGATACATGGGGAATATGCATGGTCACTGAGGGTGTGGAATACTGGTACAAGGACTGTAAGATTCGACTGGTCTGTGTTTCTTGATAATGTGCCCCCTAAGCACAGATTCTCCTTTCACTGTCTCAGCTCGAGAAGTTAAGAGAGGATCTAGTAAGTCTATTGAGTTGGTCCATTGAAGCATAAGCTGCCAGATGGCCTGGATTAGACCAGCCTTTGAGGTACCTGACCTACCTTGGTTCACTGTCCAAGAAGGTACCCAAAAGCTTAGGGAGATTGGTATGTTGGGATGGATCTACCAGAATAATCCCATAGACCCCAAAAAGGACAGACCTTTCACTAAAACCAAGTTTGAAGGGGGCCCAGCATCTCTGGAGACTCCTGTGATCGCTTTTTGACGTGCACCTGGGTTAGCAGTGGGAACTGCCCTAAGTGAAATACAACACATTCCTACAATAGGGCTGATTGGGGCCCCGTGGTAGTAGGGTGCAGGTGTCAGCACTAAAACAACTGATCCATACCAGCAGAAAAAAGCTACATCAGGTGGGCTCAGATCACCAGAACAGAAAGGCACAGCCCCTCAATCAGTTCCCAGACCTGAGCCAGTTTACAGACCCACAATCTGGGGTGTGAGGTCCCTTTGGCGAATCCATGCTATATCCCCAAAGGTTTAGTCTTCTTTCCTCAAGGGACCTGTGGCCTTTCACAAGGGTGACTGTTCATTGGGGGAAAGGAAATAATCACAATTTTCATGGATTACTGAACACTGGTTCTAAACGCAAAATGTTTTAGTCCCATGGGTCAGAATGGAGCGTACAGAGGTCAAGTTACTCCCCAGTCTGGATGCATCATTGGAATAGAACTACGTAGTAACTGGCAGAATCCCCATATTGGATCCCTAAAATGTGGAATAAGAGAAATTATGGTAGGAAAAGCCAAGTGAACACCATTGCCTAGGAAAATAGTAAACCAAAAGCAATACCGCAGAGATTGACCGCAGAGATTAGTGCCGCCATCACAGACTTGAAGGATGCAGGGGTGGTGAATTCCCACCATATCCCTGTTTAACTCACTGTTAGTCTGGGTAGACTAAACAAACAAATTCATAAAAACATATGGATATAAGGGAAAGGTTTACATACAAGAGAAAGCATCCCAACCCAGTCCAGTCCAAGGTCTTAAGTCTGATATTAGCCCATATGCCCAATACCAGTCTATAAAGTCTTCTTCTGACTCAAGAAGCACATGCAAGGACACCAGGACAATCGCAGGTGAGTGGGGGCAGAGTCTGTGTGTCCAGTGGCAGTAGAAGCATCCTGGTGCTGCCAGGGGTTTCCCCATGACTCCCCGTTTCCAGGGCTCAGTGTTCGTCAGCAGTATCTGATGGTGGTAGAAGCATTTCAGCATCGGTAGGGGTCTACCCAAAGCCTCTCAAACATCTCAGCGCTGGTAGGAGTCTCCACATGGCTTCTCTGGCCCAGAGGTTTGGTTTTATCAGGGCAAGGCCATGTGGCGTCTCTGGCTCTTCCAGTCTCCAGGACTCAAGGTCTATCAGCATGCTATTTTGTTACCTTGTCGGTAGACCGTCTCCAAGAGACTAAGTCAAGTCTCTCACCTCCAATTGGGAAAAAACGGGAGACTTCCCAGAATTCTCAAGAGAAAGCCACACACACACACAGAGGTCTCATTGTCTATCTCCAGATTGACAGGCTAGACTCCACCCCTACACTCCCAGTGCTGAAATTGACACAGATCGGTGACTGTCACACTCACCTATTTGGTCTATATAGGAGATAGATGCATCCTGGAGAATGACAGTGAGTTATCATAAATGTACCCAGGTGGTGGCTTCGATTGCAGCTTCCATTCCAGACGTGGTTTCAGTGCTTGAGCAAATGAATACTTCTGTTACTTGGTATGCAGCTATTGACCTGGTCAATGGTTTCTTCCCAATACCAGTCTCGAAGGACCACCAAAAGCAGTTTACTTTTAACCGGCAGGAGCAACAATACATTTTCACAACTCTCCCCGAGGGGTCCATCAACTCTTCTGCCCTGTGACATAATTTGGTCTGAAGGAAACTTGATCTGTCTCTTCCACAGAATGTCACCCTGGTCCATTATATTGACGACATTATGTTGCTTGGATCCACTAAGGAAGAAGTATCAAAGACCCTAGATCCATTGGTACAAAATCGGTGGACAAGAGGGAAGGAATCCAACGGAGATTCAGGTACCTTCCACCTCAGTAAAATTTCTAGGGGTCCAGTGGTATGGGACATGTTGAGACATTCCTATTAAAGTGAAGGATAAGGTATTGCATCTTCCCCTTACTCCCCAATTAAATAGAAGGCACAATACCTTGAGGATTTCCTTAGATTTGGGAGGCAACATATCTCTCATTTGGGTGTGCTCCCTCACTCCTGGCACCATCATGTGTTAGTCTGGGTTGACTAGAGAAACAAATCCAAGGACACTTTATATCAGAAGAGTAATTGCATTTTAAGAAAACATCCCAGCCCAGTCTAGATTACATCCGTGCATCCTATATGATGAGCCCATAGTCAATTACTAGTCCCAAACTCCTTTTCAGATTCATACAGTCACACACAATGATGCAAAATGCAGGAAAATCACAAGCTGGTGGATACATAGTCTTGAAGATCCAGTGCATCTCAACGTGGACATGGGTCCCCACATGGCTCCTCCAGCTCCCGGAGCATGACTCAAGAGCAAGAGGAAGGTGAAGCAGAGAGCAAGTTCCCAGAATCCTCATGAGAAGGCCACACCCACAAGGAGGCATCATCAGATTGTGACCTGACGAACAGGCTAGACCTCACCCCTACACTTTTTCCCCCTACACTTAATACTGAGTTGATAAAATCTATAGCTACCATACTAAGCATGCTACCCTTCTCCAGGGATTGCTGTCATCCAACGACATGTTCAAAATGAAAGAGACTAAATTACCATTCACACTTCGAAGGAGCATTCTGGTTATATTTCCAGGGCAGATGTATTCATTCTTCTGTCAATGCTATATTTGGTATTCTTCATCAACATCATAATTCAAAGCCTCAATTGTCCTCCAGCCTTCTTCACATGCACATGAGGTGGTTGGAAATACCATGGCTTGTGTCAGGTGCGTCTCTGAGCTTTCCACAGTCCAGCGAGTGCAGGATGTTGTAGGCTTGCTGGTCTTGTCGTTGTTTGACATTCTGCTTCTCCTGGACTCTATGACAGCCACTCCAGGCCGCTGCTGACTGCTTTGCCTTCTGCTGGTACATCTGGTGCCAGCCCCTTTATTCTTGATCGTTTCTCCATCTCTTTACCCCTGGGGTAATGTCTCCACCCTGGGACAGGGGCTGAGGGATGAGGATGGGATTTCTTGGTTCCAAGCTCCTGTGTCCCTAAAGGACATGCTTCCACAGCCCCTAAGAGCCCAGTGTTCACAGGAGACAGAGGCTCAAGACACAAAGCAGTTGAAAGTAGAAATGACTTTTTAAAACTGCTGTATGGGGCTGAGCCCCGGTGGTGTAGTGGTTGTGCGCGGGACTGCGGCCCACTGGGATGGAGGTTCAATTCCAGCAGTGGGGCTGGGCCTCCTACTCCCACCACCGGAGAGCAGTGATGCCCAAAAAAACCTAAAAAATAAAAATAAAACTGCTGTATGATCAGAGGCAGGGCATGCACCTTTCTTTGCATGTGAATCTAGTGAGGACTTGATCATAGCTTAGTTTAAATTGTCAGGGCTAATCAGCTAAGTAGGACTTGAATGTGTATGAACACATATTTCATTTTATTAGGGGGCTAATTCCCATCCACCCCCACCTTAGAATGAAAACCAACAAAGAAGTTTGCTGTCACTCATAATTGTAAAGTCATGGGTGTAGGAGTAACATGATAAGTTATTGACATAGATAGGATGTCTAGTCCCATTTTTAGAACATCATTTTGTTTGACTAAATTCTAAAACAGTGGTTCTCAACCTGTGCATCACCATGATGGTTTTGTTCAATACCTTGGGTGGGTAATACCTTGGTTCTTGTCTTTGCACAAGAAAGAATTCACGCAGAAACCCAAGTTTGTGATCCAAGTCTGGGGGAGAGGGAGAAGGAGGGAGAAGAGACACCTTGGTTGACCGAGTGGAAGGCCAAGAAGCAACTGGAAAAAGAAGGTGGTGGTTTCCAGGTTCCAGATTTTTAGGACCTTCCACTGGGAGGCAGAAGGTGTGATTGACTCCATTGGCTGAATTAAGCCCACCTGGTCTAGACTGGGCTAATCCAGGTGTATCACCACCACCATGCCCCCTCCCTCCCCACCCCACCACCAAGGGCCTGAAATTGCAGCATGCTCAGTCGACACACCTGGCTCCTGCTCTAGCTACCTAACCATTTTAAAAGTAAACATTTAAATTAGAGGCATTGCAGTAAGATAAACTGTTCACCAAATAATCTTTCCAGCTTCTGGAAATGGGAGGCAGAAAAATAATGGACAATTATGGACATTCTGGAATGAGACAAAGGGACTTGAATGTAGGCTCTGAAGCTACTTGGACATCCTTGCTAAACTCTCAATGCTTTGACCTCTACATCTCCAAAGTTTGCATGATAGCAGCACCTTGGCTTGCAGGGACTCAACGGTAGCAAATACACTGAATGTTTAGTACAGGAGGAAGCTTTAGAAACAACCCATTGAACCCTTTACTAAAATACTTGTTTACTGAGTTGTGTTGAACTATGCCCAATTTACTCTGTCAAGAAACTGGGCACAACTGTTAGCTGTAGTTCGGTCCCAAGTAGTAAGATCATGGCTCTTGTGTTTATAATGCACTTGATGTTTATCTTGTCTCCCCAAGAAAGAAGGACAAAGAAATCAACCAATTTTAATATACTTGTATGTATAATATTATCTTAAAAAATATTTGGGGGGGGTGAGCCCCGGTGGCGTAGTGGTTGTGCACGGGTCTGTGGCCCACTGGGACGGAGGTTCAATTCCAGCAGTGGGGCTGGGCCTCCTACTCCCACCACCGGAGAGCAGTGATGTTGAAAAAAAAAATTGGGGGGGGGTGATACTGTATAGGAAGGGGTTTCAAAAAGTTCACGGAAAAATAGAGTGAAAAGATCATGGAAATGCACCAGGAACTTTTTGTAGCTCCTCTCATATAGTTACTTGTGGTACTTTGTCACCAAGGGACTCAGATATTCAGTGTCTTCAATATTGACTTGGTCTACAGTCCCCCAATCACTAAGATTCTCCTCCTTTTCTGACCCTCCTTTATTAGCAAATGGGAATCACCAGGCAGGAAGACAGTTCCCCTTATCTAAGTAGCAGTACATCTAGATAAAGAATTATCTATTCTTAAAATAGTTTTATTGGCACATAATCCACATATCGTATAATTGAGTAATCCAATCATAACAAGAACAGTTGTATAATTATGCTGTTGTAATCACTTTCAGAATAGTTCCTTCTTTCTTAAACTTACTGTTATCAGCCACCCATTTCCCACAACCGTTCCTGCCATGCCCCCAAGAAGTCATTCATCTAGTTACTGTCCCTGTAGATTTACCCATCCAGGATTTCCTAAACAGAAAAAAAACAAACAACTGACAACAGGGCTGAGCCCCGGTGGCGTAAGTGGTTGAGTGAGGAACTGCAGCCTGCGGGCTTGGCAGTTCAAATCCAGCGGTGGCTGGGTAGCGCCCACGACCACCAGAAACAGTGATGGCCAAAAAAAAAACAAAACCCCAAAATGACAACAGTAGAGAAATACGTCAGTTGAGAACAAAACTCAAGAAACTAGAATAAATTGAAAGTGATCCCTCAAAAGAAGGGTCACAGAAAGCTGAACCTTTGTGGCATAGTGGTTGTGTGTGGGACTGTGGCGCACAAGGTTGATGGTTCAAATCTTCCTACTCCCATCAGGGCAGTGATGCAAAAGAAAAAAAATGAAGGATCACAGGAAAAGATGTTCAATTTTAACCTAGCTACTCCTGCAAAAGTCCACTTTCCAATGCAGCCTGTCAGATAGATAGATAGCAAGACCCACATCCAGGGTCTACAGGCAGATGAGGCTTCATCACTCTGAAAATTGTTATTATAAAAACAGAGCAGGGCGGGGCTGAGCCCCGGTGGTGTAGTGGTTGTGCGCGGGACTGCGGCCCACTGGGTTGGAGGTTCAATTCCAGCTCCCAGGAGCAAAGTCTGGGCCTCCTACTCCCACCACCTGAGGGCAGTGATGCCAAAAAAAAAAAAAAAGGGCAGGGGGTTGGAGGAGAACTACGAGGAGCTGATACCAGGGGCTGAAGCGTAAAGAAAATGTTTGGAGAATGATGAGGGCAACAAGTGTACAAGTGTGCTTTGCATACAATGGATGGATGGATGGATGGATAGATGGATTGGGATGGGATGGGTGTTGTATGACCCCCCCCCCATCGAAATGATTAAAAAAAAACAAAAACAGAGCAAGCCTACTATTTTCCTGCTTTAGAGAACAATATGCTCTAGGTGTGAGAAAACAATGGAAGACTCTTTGGTGGTAAAACATGCATTAATCACTTGATCACTGAATACAAATAACTTTTGTTGCTCTTCTCTGCCCAGGAGTCCAAAGGAATTATATATACTTATAGCCAGGAGTCTATACAGTTTTATAGGCCATATTAGGGAGATACAGGAAAAGCACTTTTGGGTTAATAGATTCAAAGCTGTGGCAGTCATGAGTTTATGTAAATTTCATGATTGAGGTGTAGGGGTGGAGTCTAGCCTGTTAATCTGGAGATAGCCATTGAGTAGCCTTGAGGCCTCTGTGTGGACATGGCTTTCTCCTGAGACTTCTGGGAAATATCGTGATTTTTGTCCTCATGGAAATGAGAGGTCATCCCCCCAGTTGTTGGGAGTTAGTCTCCAAGACAACGAACTATGGACAAGACAAAATGGCAGCGTCTGAGGAGCTGCAGGAGTCGGAAGAGAAGCCACACGGCCTTACCCTGATGGAACCAGACCTCTGAAGCTGGAGAAGCCATGTGGAGGCCCTCATTAGCCCTGAGTTGCTTCTACCACCACTGGATGCTGTTGATGGACCCTGAACCCTGGAAGCAAGGAGCCATGGGGAGACCCCTGCCGGCGCCGAGACTCTGCACCCACTGACCTGTGACTTCATGAGTCAGAAGGAGACTTTATAGACTGGTATCGGTCAAAATGGCTAATATTGGACTTATGACTTTGAACTGGACTGGGCTGGGATGCTTTCTCAATGTCCCATTCCTTTTGTATATAAACCTTTTCCTTATATCCATATGCATGTCTATGAATTTGTTTCTCTAGTCTATGTGGACTAACACAAAAGATAAAGGAGCATCCGGAGGGCAAATAGTTATCTTCATCCAGCCTGAGACTTAGCTTCTGCTCAGGTTTTTACTACCTACTCCCAAGCAACTTTTCATAAGATTCCTTATTTGTTACAGCATAAGTTGTGTTTGTTACCATTAGGCATATTGCATGGTTATTCGTGTAAGAGGGGTCATGTTCTTCCTATTTTTGCTTGAGCCCTGTGGCAGTTATATAATCATTCATCAATTTGAGGATTAAGAGGGAAGGGGTGGAGTCTAGTCTGTCAATTGGGGCATAGCCAATGATGTCTTTGTGGGCATGGCCTTCCCCTGAGGCTTCTGGGAAAGCTCCGGTATTTTCTCCTTGGAGGTGGGATACTCACTTGCTTGATCCCTTAGAGATGCTATCCTGACAAGACACAAGGCTGACTCCCTGTGAGGCATTCTGGAGAAGAAGCCACATGAACCTACCCTGATGCAACCAGATCTCTGAAGTCAGGAAGAGCCACTTAGAGACCTTCACCAGCGCTGAGATGCTTACATTGCCACTGGATCCAAAGACTATCCACCGGCCTGCATTTTATGTCATTGAAGGTGTTTCATGAGTCTGAAGAGGACTTTGTAGATTGCTTTCAGACATATGGACTAACATTGGACTTATGGATCTGATCTGGACTGGGCTGGGATGCTTTCTTAATGTAGAATTACCCTTTTTTATAAAACTCTTTCTTATACACATGTGTGTACTTAACAATTTGTTTCTCTAGTCTACCCAGACAAACATAAGTCCTACATTGATATTCTGACTCAAAGACTATGGGGATAACATTTTCCAGCTTTCTCTCTTGCAGCTTCATCAGAGTGGTCTGCCCAGCAACAGTTACAACCAGAGAGAGCACAGCCTTAGAGGTGCTGTAGAGTTGGTTTGGACTCCTAGTCCCATGTAGCAGAGAAGGAAACAGCTGTCTAGTTCTGAACCATCTTGACAACCATTGTTACGCTTGAACTCATTGTTGCTGTCACTGTTTCAGTACAACTCCTTGAGCAGACGTTCTCAATCTGTGGGCTGCGACCCCTTGGGGGATGGAACGACCTTTTCACAGGGGCCACCCAATTCATCACAGTGGCAAATGCCAGTGATGAAGTAGCAACGAAAATAATGTTATGGTTGGGGGTGGTCACCCTACCCTGAGGAACTGTATGAAAGGGTCGTGGCATGAGGAAGGTGGAGAACCGCTGTTGTTGAGGGTCTTCTTGTCTTCCGTTGACCCTCCGCCAAGCACAACGTCTATCTCCAGGGTCTGGTCTCTCCTGATGACATGTCCAAATAACGTGAGACTTTGTCCCACCTTCCTGACTTCTTGGGAGCATTTTGGTTGTGTTTGCTGGGCAGCATTATTTCTTTTTCTCATGGACTGTGGCAGATTCCATATTCTCTGCCAGCGCCACCATTCAAAGGCAACAATTCTTCTCCAGTGGGGTAATTACATAATCTCCTGTCCGCTTGATAAATAGAGTGAAGGGGTGGAGTCTAGACGATCAGTCTGATCTCTACCTGATGATACCTCCTTGTGGACATGGCCTTCTTATAAGAAGCGTCCTAGGCTGAGCCCTGGTGGCGTAGTGGTTGTGTGTGGGACTGCGGCCCACTGGGATGGAGGCTCAATTCCTGCTCATAGGAGCAAAGGCTGGGCCTCCTACTCACCACCAGGGCAGTGTTGCCTTTAAAAAAAATGTGTCCTGGGAATGTTCTCTCTCTCTCTCTCTCTCTCTCTCTCTCTCTCTGCTTGCCCTTCCTGTTGATGAGCCACTTCAAGCCACAATGATGGCAGCCAGAGCCCTGGAGATGCGTCCACTGTCATTGGACCCTCCAGACTCTGCACTGACTGGCCTGTGATTGTCCTGCATTCTGACTCTTTGCATGGGGGTGCATGAGTCTGAAGAGGGACATATGGACCAGTATTAGACTTATGACTAACACTGGACATATGGACTTGATCTGGACGGGGCTGGGATGTTGGCTTGATATATAATTAGTTCTTGACAGAAAACTCTTGCTTACCCACTTAGGAGGGTCTGTGGATTGTTTCTCTAGTCAACATTATGTTTCTCCAGCTGTCTTTATTCATTGTCTACCTTTCACTTGCATGGGAGGTGACTCAAATGGCTTGGGTCAGTCCTCAAAGTGCCATCTTCCCTCTTGAATATTTTAGAATATATTACAGCAGATTTGCTCAGTATAAAATATCCTTTGATTTTTTTTCCTTTTTGACTGCTGCTTCCATGGGCCTGGCTGTGGACCCAAGCAAAATGCAATCCTTGACAACTTCAATATTTTCTCTGTTTATCCCAAGTCCCGGTTATAAAGATTTTTGTTTTATTTTTTTAAGATAATTATGTTTAGTAATAAGCAAAGAGGACTTTAAAATAGTTAACATATAGTGGTCACAAGCCACCATTCATTGAGCGTAGGCTAGAAACTGTAGTACAAAGACCACCAATTCTATAACCATGGGAGAGTAGGCATCTACTTGTTGTTCTCAAACTGGGGCTGTTCAGTGTGGTGTCCAATGCAATTAGTCAGTTCAGTAAATCCGCTACCAATGAGTTTGTGTGAAAGCCCAGTTCGCTTTGCGGGGCTCCACATCAAGTCTTTCTAATGTGGCCTACAGTAGAGGTTTGGTGTCCTGAAAGGTCAGACTCTACATACATAAGTACCTAGTAGTTTATAGCATACAGTGTCAGCCACTAAAGGATGCATAGAAACTCTGTCAAAAGGCTCAAAACTCTGTCAAAAAGGTCCCAGCTGCCCTCAACATCACCAAATCACGATCTTTTTTCCAAGAACAGCTACCTCCTGATAATGTGTTCCAATGAAGTGAGATCAAATCTTCCCATCCTTGCTTCAGATTGTTGCTGTCTTGGCAATGGTGTGATGGGGCACTGTCAGCTAACCAACGGAGTGCTCACCACAAGGTCAGAGATTCCACCAGCCAGCCTGTCATCCAGAGAGAGGACGCTGATACTGGCTGCTCCCGTGGACAGGTTAAAAGCCCTAGAGAGGGTCCCTGAATCAGGCTAGACGCGGTGGCAGTGTGCGTTTTTCATTAGTTTCACAGGGATCTTCACAGACAGGAGTTTCAAGCCCTCCTTGCTTCCAGCAAGTGGAGTTGTGCCATTGGCATATTGCAAGTGGTTCACGAGCCTTTCTGCGATTCTGAGGCCAAGCTCCTACTCATCGTCCAGCATCTTGGATGATGGGTTCATCCCAAAGATGGCATACGCATGGCGAGAGGATACATCGCCGACACAAACCTTGGCTGATCTGAAAGCCTGCAGTGTCCCCATGTGCCGCTGGGTCTGTGCACCCCAATTGAACCCAACCTAGTGTTCTGGAATGCTCAGTATTCTGTGTTCTTCCACATATTCCAGGGTCCACACATCCAAATACCTTTGCCTAGTTGGTAAAACACAAGGACCACCTTCTTGGTCCTCTCCGCTCCCAGCCAAGACCCATCCACTTACACAGGACAGTCTGCGGATGAGGGAAACTAACCGAAGCTTAAAATCCCCCTCACAATTACTTTTTTCACCTGGTGCAGGCAGGCACCATTTTTGTTAAATGTTTACTAAGACCTTAGAGTGATCCGTGTTGTGTGTCAAGCAATGAATAAAGTCTTAATCTTCTCAGCGTATAGAGTTCCGTCAGGCCACCCCAACCTTTACCATAATTTAATCCACAAACTCATTAAGCTACGGAGAGGGATCTTCTGAGAGTTTGCAGATCTATGCTGTGTGGAGGGACTGCTTTTCCTTGAAACCCTACCTTCGGGGAGGCAGAACTCCCCAATGCTTCAAGGGTTAGAGCTGTAGAAACACATCGATGGGGTGGTTAGATCACCATAGTAGAATACTTGAATGGGGCCGGGGTGGGGGGGGGTTCAGAAATGATCCTTATTCCCTTTCTGTTGAAGTGGGGTTCCCTGAGGTAACCAGAGGTGCGATGGGAAAAGCAAATGGGATTCTCTTTCACCTGCATGCCAATGTTATGATTGTCCTGTATCCAATGAGAAGTGGATGCCTGTGGTTTGGAAGGAATGTGCTTAGTTCACAGAACGACAAGGCGTCTCAGTGAACTCAAAGCCTAAAACTGCACAGATTAACATTCAGAGAACGAGGAAAGGGAAATCCAGGGAAGTCTTTGAATTTCACCGGGGGCCAGGATACGGTGTCCCTGTTCTCAAATTAGGGTCGTTCAGTGCTTTTAATGCTGGCCTCCAAGTGAAATCACTAATTTGCACCGGAGACTGTTGTATGATTCACTGAACAAAGAAAAATCAGAAAGATGAGAGATGATTTTTTTTTCTGTTTCTGAACAAAGGAGCACGTCCCGAAAGTGTTTTCCCAAAAAGTCCTATACTGTCTCACAGAATAGGCGATGTAACTTTGAGCATTTTTGTTGTTTGTTTGTTTGTTTGAAGTTCAAGTTCCCAAGGATGTGATTATTGTCTAAGTCTCTCCTGGCTTGCTTTCTTGACCATTTTTTTCTGGTTGCATAGCACGAATGTGTTGTCTTTTCTTTTATAGTGCTCAGATGAGAGCCCTTGACAGATTCCATAATATATTCTCCATGTCGATTGTTTTAGAACGCTCTTGCCAGATTCAAATAAGAAAAGATCTCAAACAAACTTCTTCCCAGCCATGGGGGCCTTCCCCAAAAGTTCTCAAGGAGGGAGCCTGTCAGGTAAGCTGTGACAGAGCTCCATAGGAAAGCAGTCAGCCCTATGTGCTTTCTTACTTAACCCTGATCCTTCACCACTAAAAAGGGAACATTGAATGGATGGATTTAGGGAAGGCTGGAAAACCAGGGAGGATGCTTGCCTTCCCCTAGTCTTCAAAGGCAAAAGCTGTTCCAGAAAGAGATTTTTTGTTTGTTTGTTTGTTTGTTTGTTTGTCTTTTAAAACTGTTGATCTGTACTCTCCTCAGAATATGCCTCAACTACTTTTCTTTTGCAAGAGCCTCCCCGGACTCCTCTAGAGGACGTGCGGAGCTCACAGGTGAGTGGAGGAAACAGAGCAGCGCACAGACATCCACGGCAGGGGTGGGGTAGGGGTGGGTGTGAACCTGCGGATGCGCAGACTCAGCTCACACGGGGGCTCTCCCTGCCGATCTGTGAGAGGAAGCGATGCATTCCCAGGACGACTTTTTTTTTTTCGGGTTTATTTTTGCCAGTTGTACCCCGATTTGTGTTTGTGGCATAATCTCTTTCCCGGTGGAATGTCAGGTCAAGAGCCATTGTCCCCCACTGTGCCTGCGGAGCCTAGGGTCCACCTTCTTAGAACTTGGACCTGGGAGCGCGCAGAGATGCCGAATGGCTGGCGCAGGCTCCTGGGGGCGACTGTCCGGTGCAGCGGTCAGCGACCTCTTCCACTGCCTGCTCAAGATGCCCCCTGTTCTTGCCCTTGAGGGACCTGGTTCCTAGAGCTGCCCCTTGAATCTGCAGGGTACCCGGTACAAGTACAATCCACTTATCCTCTGCTCGACTTGATGTCTAATTAGGTAACCCGATGCAATTGGATTAATTTTGTAGAATTGCATACGTTATGCCACAGGGGTCTTACGAAAAAGCTCTGCTCACTGTCGTGCATCTAAATGGCATTATATCAGGGTAAGCTTATAGGCGGGTTGTAATAGTATCAATTTCAATCACACAATTCCATCAGGGAGAGATGTGTTTTCAAACACACAAATCACCCCCCCTTTTTTTTACATACATATGATAAATCATTTTATTGGGGCCTCATAACTCTTATCACAATCAATACATACATCAGTTGTGTGCAGACCACATTGGCACATTTGTTGCCATCATTCTTGAAACATTCTCCTTCTACTTAGGTCCCAGTTACTTCAGTATTTTTTTTAATTCAAAAATCATTTTAGGGGCTGAGCCCGGTGGCGTAGTGGTTGTGCACGGAACTGCGGCCCACTAGGACGGAGGTTCAATTCCAGCAGTGGGGCTGGGCCTCCTACTCCCACCACTGGAGAGCAGTGATGCCCCCCCAAAAAACAAACAAACAAACAAAAAATCATTTTATTGGGGGTTCTTACAGCTCTAATGACAATTCATACATCAATTGTAGCGATAAGATAGCCTTCCCTTTTGATGCCCAGCTGTGGCTTTTATTTCCTTCTCCAGTTGATCCACTCTTTTTTTTTGGGGGGGGGGGATCAGTGCCCTCTGGTGGTCATAGGAGCTACCCAGCCTTGCTCCTGAAGAGCTGCTGCTGGATTTGAACTGCCAAGCCCATGGGCCGCAGTCCTGCACTCAACCACTACCCCACTGGGGCTCAGCCCAGTTGATCCACTCTTAACTCCTTAAAATTTTCATCCTTTGCAAGATCATCCTTTCCATTAGCATATTTGAGTTTGCCTACTGAAATAAATACAAACACCTCACATCACATAATGAAAGAAGCAGTCACGAATACTCGGTGCACAGTAGTTAAGCACATTAAGGAAGGCGTAAACAAGGGAATAGGAGAGGTAGGACATCTGTCATAAACATGCTTCCCAGCTGTCAAGAGGAGCCAGGATTTGAACAGACACCTCATCCCTCCCTACTGGAGCAGTTCTGTTTCTGAAGTCATTCATCCTCTTACTGATGCAGCTGCTGCAGTCAGTATTTCCAATGCTATATTTCAGTATTTGAATAGGTCAGTACTTTTAAAAGTCATCGAATAACTTCAGTGAACTTCAATCACATCCAACATCTCAAACCTTCCATCTCAGATAGGATAGGCGGCAGGTTCTCCCATTGTGATTCGCCTTTGTGCCTGTCCAGTTCTCAGCACTATCCTTAGAATTGGACACCCTCTTGTCAGGCTCCTGAGTCCTTTCCATCATACCTGCCTTCTCTTCAATTCCTTATCTTGTCTTAATGGCTAGTGTATAGGCTGCTGGGCCCTTCCGGAAAGACTATGCAGAACCTCGTAGAGTATCAAGTCTATCCATTCCTGGTCATCAAGTTCATGTGACGTAAGCAGACAGCGCTCCAGCCTCCAAGCCACCCACTGCCACACCCCCCGTATCTTCTGCCTTTTCAGAGTACCCAGAGAAGGAACCAAATGGGAATTCTCTGCCCTTCCAGCCCGCAAACTCACTGTCCTCACAATTCTTTGCACCATACTTCTCTTGTTCCTGTGGCTCTAATCCTCACTTACCAACCGTGATGGGATCTGACCTTCTTCACCTTCAAAGTACTATTGAGAAATCTATGATCCAACGGTTCCGCACAGGAACAGTGTTTGCCAGGTGTCACGGGCACCAAGGTATGGCTTGAGAGTTGGCTGTGGTCCTCGTTGGACACAGTGACTGCAAGAAAGGGCTCAATGATAACAATGGGGAGGGGGGGCGGAGGGCCGGACAGTGTTTTCTTCTGCTGTCCATTGTGCTGCCCCGACTTGGAACCCACTCTGAGCACCCCAGGGCCTGGTGTTTGGAATCGGCTCATGTCAGTGAATAAGGAGTGAGTGGATTGCATTACAAAGGTTTCCTTCCAGTGACTGGATCCTTTGCTAGCCGACATCCTGACCATCTTATATCTTCTACTTATCCAGCTCCCTGATTGCATATATATATATATATATATATATATATATATATGTGTGTGTGTGTGTGTCTGTGTATGTATATATATGTGTATATATATATATATATAAACATGTCTTTCCCTTGATTTTACACTCACATCCCTTCTGATCCACATTCCTCTCCAATGACCAGACGAGGTCTCCTCTATCTTTTCAAATATGTCTCCCTTTCCTTCCCAAGCCGGTCCCGGTAACACTGTTAGAACCTTCCTTGTTGTCAAGCAGAATGTTCACAAGTCACTCTTCATCTTTCTTGATCTTCCCACAGCATTTGGCTTGGTTGCCTGCTCTCCTATCTCTTTTTGGTAAGCAGTCTCTTATGTTGCCTCCTACAGCCCCTGCCTTGTGTTTGTATTCCATTCTGCGTCATAGAATGTGTCCTCCTCTGTGCTCTGCTGAGCTTTGAGAGTCCCTCAGAGGGGACTTTGCCCTAAGCCAGTTCATTCCAAAGACTTACACCCGCCAGCTAGTTTGTTAAGTTATCCATTGATGGGAGACTTTCAGCTATAGATTCTTATCCCACACTGCTCTCCTGAGTTTGAGACAGACATAGCCATCTGTGAGATTGCTCCACTCAGATGGCTACCATGTTTTCGACTCAAGGCGGCAAGATTAAACTCATTTTCTCCTGCATTATGTTCTTCCTCCAGCGTTCTCTACAGCATCACCCTTTACAAAGTTGCCTAAACCAGAGACATGCGGGCCAGTCTGGGTCTTTCTCTCCTGTGTCTCTCCTTCCCAACACACACAGTTTATCAGTAACCAAGACTTGTCACTCTGCCCTCCTTATTAGCTCTCAAATCAGTCCCTTCCCTTGCTATCCTGGTATTGTTATCCCCATGCTATTCTGGCCACCAGGATCTCTCACCTGGGTTTCTGCATCTGCCTCCAGTTAATTGGTCTCCACTCAGATTAAGGACATCACCACCACCACCATCACCACCTCCATCATGACCACCGTCACCATCACCACCATACCACCACCACCACCACCTCCACTACCACCATCACCACCACCATTAGTACACACACACACACACACACACACACACGCACACACCCTGCATCCCCTTAAAAGCAGCCAAAAGTGCCTTCTCCAAAGAAAAACCAGGTCCCTCATCCGCTGAGAATCTTCCATTGCTCTGCATTGCTTTGGGGACAGAGTCCGACCAGCTTGCCCCAGGAAACTCATAGTCATTCTTCGGGTTTCTACTCTAGCATGATTTCCTCCAAGAGATTAGGCGTCTCTGCCCTTGCACAAGGAGACCTGCTGACACAGCAGTCAAGTGTTTGAAAGAGCTGGGGTTCAAATCCACCAGCATCTTCCTAGGATATACATAGCAGTGTGCTCTGTAAACATTAAGCAACAACATAAACAAACCAACAACTAAACTCTGACATTGAGTCCAATCTGACTCAGACTGACCTCCAAGGCCAGTGGTTCTCAACCTTCTTCAAGCCGAGACCCTTTCTCACGTTGAAGTGACCCCACCCCAACCATCAAATCACTTCCATTTGTACTTCCTAACTGCAATTTTGCTAGTGTAGTGAATCAGAAGACTGCTGTGAAAGGGTCATTCAACTCCCAAAGGGGTCGGGACCCACAGGTTGAGAACCGCTGCTCTAGGCTGTCGGTGAAGACAGAAACGACCTCTGGGAGTTTCCAAGACTACAACTCTTTACAGGAGATGAAAACCCTTTCTCTTATGGATCAGTTGGTGGTTTCGAACCCTAAACCTTGAGAATTGTAGCCCCATGTGTGACCCCCTACACCCCCAGGTCTCCTCTGTAAGATTAATATCCTGGGACATCCTCTGAGGAAAGCTTGCTCTATTCTGCAGGGTCTTTGAGTCTGAAGGGCTTCACAGCCTGGGATGTGATCTGGTTTGATTGATCTCTTTGCACCGGGTGCACTGAGCCACCCTTAGCATGCACAGGAGTCCCCGGTTGTGCTGCAAGGACTTACTGAGATGATCGGACCCGGCATCTTTCTCATTTCACTCTGTATCTCTGGCACCTGTCACCATGACTGGTGCATGGTGAGCTCCCACTTAGTGATGAAAGAAGAGAGGGTAAAAGAAGAGAGGGTGAAGCACAGGTAAAACCTACGGTGCTAAATCAATCTTTTTAATCACCCAAGTCGGATTTGCATGACATTATCTTGCTGACCCACTTCTGCATGGATTGTCAAGAGTATTCTGTTCTGTTTGTTTGTTTGTTTGCTTGCTTGCTGCCAAATGGAAACATGTGGAGGATATTTAGTCTGCAGAATGAATTAGTTAGAATGAACTCTTGACTTGGACCCATGGTTCTTAGAATGGGCTACACACGGACATCACTGGGGAGAATGTGTTAGGCCGGGTTGACTAAACAAACAAGTTCACAGACACTCAGCTATGTGTCAGAGAGAGCTTTCTCTCAAGAAGTTCTTGTGTCAGGAAACTATCCCAGTCCATCCAGAGCAAGTGGCTGCTATACCCGATGGAGCTTAGTTGGCAGTAGCCAGATGTCAGAAGTCAGTCGCAATCATAGGAGTAATGCTTTGTAGAACTCAGCTGGAATCGGCAGTGACACACTAGACATACGTACTATACACACGTACATACATACATACAAACTATACATAGCAACCTACCAGTTTGCTGGGGTCAGTCCCCACCATTGGTAACTAACAATAAGCTCTGAAGGAAGCTTGTGCTCAGACCCTCTTTGATCTGTGAGGGAGTGTTGAGAGCAAAAGGTTGGATCTTGGGAATGGAAGGGGCCTCCTGGCTTTCTTCCTGGACCTCAGGGAACAAAGTTTTCTTGCTACATCTTAAAAACTTAGAAAAAAAAATCTTAGGCCCTGCAGGAGCATCTGACTTGTGGACACGAACTCTACCAGTCGAGTGTCAGCCACCGAAGTTGTCTCTGGCTTTCCATCTTGGAAGTTTAATTCTGAAGCCAATGGAGATGAAATGTTTCCAAAAATTCCTGTAGATATTGTTGCGTTGGCATATTCAGAATGCCTTTTAAAGACACACACACACACACACACACACACAC
>PVJH01024905.1:0-32400 GCA_004026705.1 Nesogale talazaci | reverse complement strand
AAGGGCTTTCGGCAGAGCAGCTGGGGGAGCAGAGCAGAGTGGTCCCAAAAGATTGCAAGGGATAGACTTTTGGACCAGGGTATGATACCCCAGCGAACTTGACTGGAATTCATTCCTAAAGGTCAACAAACAGACCTTGAACTATTTATAGGTTTTTCACTTTTATTATTTTATCTTTACATATATATATATATATATAAATAACCAATGACATATATATATATATAAATAACCAAAATAACCAATGACAGAAACTATATATATATATAGTTTCTGTCATTGGTTATTTTGTTGCTATCTTTGTTTTGTTTTCTTTTGTCACTTTATCTTGTTATGTCTTGTTCTTTTATGCATATTGTTATCTCTGCAGGTTTGTCTAGATAAAATAGGCTGGATGAAAAGTCTGGAGGAGAAAACAATGGGAGCAATGGTTCCAGGGCGAGGGGTCATAGAAGAGGGTGGTGTGGAGGAAAGGAGGTGGTTTTCACCAACCCAGGGAAACAGGAACTACATGGCTTCCAAAATCAGTGGCAAGGAGGGTTTGAGAGGCCTGATAGGTATCGATCAAGTGCAATGTAACCGAGAGAAACTACTGAAACTCAAATGGAGCCTGGGCATAACAGTGGAACACAAGAAAAGAAAAAGAAAATACAGGTAAGAGAGAGGAGGCAAATAGCATTTATAGAGGTCTAAATACAGGCATGTACATATGTAAATATATTTTTTGTTTTTTGTTTTTGTTTTTGGCAATACTGCCCTCTGGTGGTCATGGGAGCTACACAATGCTGCTCCAGAGAGCCGCCAGTGGATTTGAACTCCCAAGCCCACGGGCCGCAGTCCCACACTCAACCACTTACTCCACCAGGCTCAGCCCCATGTAAATATATATTTTATATGATGATGGGGAACTAGATCTAGGTGCATATATTTACATAGGTTTAGTATTAAGGCAGAAGACAGTTATTGAATCTCCACTTAAGTACTTCCTCAATGCAAGAACACTTCGTTCTATTAAATTGACATTTCATTATTCTCACTTGTGTACACAAGAAAATATGGTGAAGAAAGCTGATGGTGTCCAGCTCTCAAAGATATAGCACCTGAGGTGCTAAAGACCTTAAGGTAAAACACAGCCATCTGTCTCAAGAGCAACAATGCCCACATGGAAGAAGCACAGCAGTCTGTGTGACCACTAGGTGTCAAAGCAATCAGGCATCAGCGAACAAGATTTGTATCGCTGTGTGCCCAACTTCCTGATATGATTTGCTGAAGACAAATGTGTGCATAAGCAAACGTGGTGAAGAAAGCTGGCCATGCCCAGCTATCAAAAAATATAGTGTCTGGAGTCTTAAGGGCTTGCTGTTAAACAAGTTGAGAAGCAACAAAGTCCATATGGAAGAAGCACACCAGCCTGTGTGACCACAAGATGTTGAATTCATCAGGTATCAGGCATCAAAGAACCAAAAATTACATCATTATAAAGGAGGGAGAGTTTAGATTGGGGACCCAAAGCTTATCTGTAGGTAACAGGGAACCCCCTGACTGAAGGGTCACAAGAAGGAGATGAGTCTTTCTGGGTGCAGTAGAGCAATGATGAAACATATCACTTTCCTCTAGATCTGAAATGCTTCTTACCCCCTCCTCCACTATCATGATCCCAATTCCACCTTACAAGTTGGCTAGAACAGAGGATGTATACTGGTACAGGTAGGAACTGGAAAGAGGAAATCCTGACAGATAATCCCTTCAGGTCCATTGGTGAGAATGGCAATAACCACAGGTGGAGGGAAGGTGGGGTAGAAAGGGGGAAACAATTAGAAGGGTCTACAAACAAATCCTCCTTGGACAACCAGAAAATGGGTGAAGGGAGACATCTGGCAGTGTAACACTATGACAAAATAATGATAATTCATAAATTATCGAGGATCATCAGAGTGGGAGGTGAGGGGAGAGAGGGAAAAAATGAGTTGATATCAAGGGCTTAATTGGGTTTTTTTTTTGGGGGGGGGGCGCATCATTGGCCTCTGGCGGTTGTGGGAGCTACCCAGCACTGCTCCTGAGAGCCTCCGCAGGATTTAAACCACCAAGCCCACAGGCCACAGTCCAGCACTCAACCACTTACACCACTGGGCTCAACCCCCCAAGGGCTTAATTAGAAAACAAATGTTTTGAGAATGATGAGGGCAAAAAAATATACAAATGTCCTTGACATACAATGAATGTATGTATAGATTGTGATAAGAGTTGTATGAGCCCCCAATAAAATGATTGAGAAAAATAAAATAAAATGTGAATCCATTATTATTTTTATTATTAATATTATTTTATTAGTAATAGTTCATTGCTCCAATCACAGAATTTTGCATGGGTTTTATAGTCCATTTTTGTTTAAGGTTGATGCCGAATATTGAGATCCCTCTCACTTGTTTGCCATTTATGTTTTAATATTTCATCTCATCTTTGTTGTATTTATTCTGATTTATTTGTTCTCATTTGTATCTGACTGATTTTTTTGGATGGCTCATTTTAGTTTCTTGTCTCTGTAGCTCTTCTTTCTTTCTTTTCTCTCAGTGATTTCTTGGCAGCTACCACACATGAAGGGCTTCGAAGAGTTGATAGAAAAATGGAATTGAAAAAGTGTACTTTTTCCTTGAACCTTTTGAATACCCCTTAACTGTTGCATTGTTCTCTTGAAACTGCAATAAAATTTACCATTTGAAGCACAATTTGCATATTCTTAGTATATTAATTTCTGATATGCTCCTTCCTTATTCATTTCTGATTTCAGTTTCCATTGATATCAACATACAACCTATCTTTTAACAAGTTTAATTCCTATTTGTTTTTTAAAAAGATGTTCATTTGTTTGCAGGATTTAGTTATAAAGTTTATTTTCATAAAATATCTATTTTTCTTTAAGATTATGTTGTGTTTTCTGGTGATCTCTTATTTTTTATTTCTTTCAACTATGTGTGTTCAGGTATTTATTTAATTTTCCCTGTCCATTTTGAGTACTCTCTTGTGTAATACTTGAAAGATGATCTGGTAGTGGCCAATTCCTAGAACTTTTATTTTTGTGGGAAAATGTCTTGATTTCTGCTTTCATACTGAGCAACCACTTTACTGTTTAAATTATTATCAATTGGGATTTCTTTTTTTTCAAGCCTTTTTAAAAGTTTGTTTTATTATTTGGAATTTCTGGGAAGAATCCCACCCTGATTCTTCTCAGAGAATTTTGCTACATTATATTGCATTTCTCATGCTGCTTCTAGACTCCACTCTTGGTGCAATGAAGGGTTTCATTAGTGTTATAAGATATGGTATGGACTTTATATTTTGTGTTTGTTTTAATTCAGCTCTGTATAGATTCTGATATTTCTGGGGCTATCTATCTATCATCTATCTATCTATCTATCTATCATCTATCTATCTATCTATCTATCTATCTATCTATCTATCTATCTATCATCTACCTATCTATCTATTATCTATCTATCTATATATCTATCATCTATCTATCTATCTATCATCATCATCATCATCATCATATCATCTACTATCTATCAGTAGTGTCCACTATGGGATGCCAGACTGTTGTTTCCCTTTTTATGTTTCACCGATCCAAATATTCAACTCAACCTGCTCTATTGCATTTCTTTCTAGTCCTAGCACCCATCTGTCTTGAATCAAAGTGATATTAAACATGTTTGTTTGCATATTTCTAACCCTAAATGTGAGGTCTACGAATTCCAATAATTAATCTGCAAAACCATCCTTAAAGAAATCAGTTTATAATCTCCACAGATTAGCTCTCTTTTGGTACTCCATGTTCAGAGTGTTAACCAGTGTCATCGCCAAATGGTTGCAGTTAGTTTCCTAGATTTTAGGGTGGGGTTTATCCCAGATGCTTTCTTATGGCATTTTCTACTTTCATCCACACTGGATATCTTTTGACTCTCACAATTGACAGCGGGAGCTCTGTGACCTAACTCTGCTTGTTTTCATTCTTAGTGGATTTCAGAGGCTTAAAGAGAGAAGGAAAATATTTCACTACATTTGACAGGGAGAGATCATACCTCTGCCAATGCCCTGAGGTTGACTTCTTGTCTGATAACTGTAAGAAAATAAAATTCTGCTTCTCAAGCCACCAATTTTATGTCTTCTTGCTATGTCAGATCTGAGGAACAAAGACGTTCTTTGATGGTCTCTTCTCCCCAGTAGCACAACGAATACCATGGCTACAACCAGTCAGCAGTTGGAGCCACAAACTTCTCCAAGAATAGCCTTACTGCTTCCACAGAGATGTTCAGCCTCTTGAGTCCTCGGGGGCACCTCTACTCTGCCCTATGTTTCTCTCAGGCAAAATTCACTCAATGGACATGTTTTTTCAGGTTTCTGATCATATGATTAAGATAATCTGAAATTTGGGTTTAAGAAGTACATTTTAAATCCATTCAAGATAAATAAAATTTGATTAAATTTGTCTATATATCAAAATTGGCATGCATTCTACACTTATAGTAGCAGAATATAGGAGTACCTCAATTCATATTTATTAATTCATAAATAATACCCCCTTTTTCATCTCTCAGTTCAACTCTACAATCTAAACATATATTTTAAATAAAAATCAATACATTCTCATTTTCTAATCCCTATTGTTTGTGTGTTTCTAGTTAATGCAATTAAATAATGCATTAATATTAAAGAATAAACTATCATTCCATAATAGCTTCAGAACTTATTCTCTTATTCTCCAAGTACTATTTTTCCTAAAAGGTATCAAAGGCCAAAGAAATCTGTGTATCTTAAAAACTGGGCCTTTGGTATCAATATTTGTTTAGATAATTATGTATTAAAATTTGCAAATTGTGACCAATCCTCTATGACAAAAATTCTCAAGAAATTCCTTTGCTACATTCTATAAAACAGCATTAGGTTGTCACTAGACCAACTATATCACAATTGTTTCCATGTGCCAGAAAGTAGATTTTGACTCATGGTGAACACATGGAAAGAAAGAGAAGTGCTTTACAGCATTTTCTGGGTTATCATCTGTGTGTGTGTGCGTGCGTGTGTGTGTGTGTTTGTTCACCAGGCCTTCTCTTGAAGGATGCCACGTGAACAGTTAGTTGGTCAATGACCATTGTACCAGAGTGGTTGAAAAGCCTAGTGACAGGGTTTAGTATTTAATTTTTTAATGTACTCAAACAATTGCTTTGATATAATGAAAAAAGGTGTCAGAATTCTTTTCATATATGGCATGCATTGACCTAGCGAACCCTGGTGGCACAGTGCGTAAGGGCTTGCAGCTAAGCATGAAGACAGGAGCCTGAATCCTGCAGTCGCTCAGTAGGGGAAAGATGTGGCAAACTAGTCCCCAGCAGCTAGGAAGTGCTACTGGACAGGTTTATCTTAAGTCAAAAGCAAGTTATGGTACAGAATTACAACATACATTATTTTACATATTTGAATTTTAATATAAAAATTTTTCAAATAATTGTGTCCTTGGAATTCTGCCCTCCTTTATATTTACTAAAATATAATGAACAAAATTAAACATGATGACTTGGAAGAAATGGAAGTTAGAGTTGCACTTTCAGAGTTCTTATTTATCTAGAACTGACATATATCTCTCAATATACGTGTCATTTTTTAACAAAAATTTAAAAATCCTGATGCCAATTTTACAGTTTAAAGTATGTTAGTTTACTAATTTCTTTTCAACTTCTTAAAGTGATTAAATAATATAAGCAAATTTGATATTTATATTATAGTTATCAGAAAATAAATGCTGTACTTTAATACATATAAAAAATCTGAAAGATCGCGTAAATAATTAGAATAATTATTTTTTTTTAGATTTGGATAAATAGTGTAAGTTAATTAAATTGATCATTTAAATAATAAATCTAAATAGATTGTTAGATTTATGTGCTTAACTACAAACGTACCATAAAACCAGTAGCTAGATTTGTTTACTGTATATGCGCGTATAGTTTTCTGTCAGTGGGTTCCCTATGTACAATAACTTCAAACACTTCCTGGTCCCGTGCTGTCCTCGCAACTGTTCTAATGGCTGGATTCTTTTGTGCAGCCACCGTGTCAATGCGCATTGCTGAAATTCTTCCCCTTTTTGATGCCCTTCTACTGTGACCTTCATGGTGTCCTTCTCAGGGTTCCGGTCTCTACTGACATGCTCAAAGGATGTGAAACAAAGTCATTCCTGTACTTGTGTAAGATTTCTTGCTGTGCTTCTAGTAAAGCAGATTTTTTTTTTTTCTCTCTCTCTCTCTTTTGGCGGTCCAGGATGCTTTCGATATTCTTCACTAGCACTGCACTGCGAATGCATCGAATCTTCTTTGTTCTCCCCCTCATAGACAGCTTTCACGTTCCTGGGAAACAATGGAAAATGCGTGGCTTGGTTCAGGTTGAATAAGTTTTCAGAGCAGCATCCGGTCTTTCCAACACTTTGCAGAGGTCTTTTGCAGCAGAATTACCCAATCTGATGCATCCTTTGCTTTCTTGACTGCTGCTTCCATAATCGTTGGATCCAGATACAAGCAAGACAAAATCCTAAACACAGCATTATGGGGGTGTGGGGGTGTGCATGTAAACGCTGGACAGTCAATCACAAGATTAAGGAGAATTCTTGTATTTAAATTGGGGTGTTGATAAACAATCTTGACTATTCATATATAATTCTCCTTAGAAGTGAGGATAGTAGGACTTCCTAGAATTTATTTGAATATGCTATTAGGAGGGCTCAATATCTGGAGGACAGTATGCTAAATACAGTACAGCGATAGAAAAACGAAGTGATGGGTCGGCTTAGTGGCCACAACAAACATTGCAATGCTTGAGGTGATGCAGTAGGCTTAGGGTGGCATTTTTTCCTGAGTCAGAACTAACTCACTGGAAGATGGTGAAAAGAATACAGGTGTGTGTATAATAAAACAGGACATATATTATAAAATGTATTTAGATAATTTAATGTCGGTATATGTGCACAAACATATCATTAAATTTCACAACTAACTATGCCTTCACTATAGCTAATTAAAATCTTGTCAAGAAAATATAATTTGTGAATGGAATTAGTTAAATCATGTGATGAAGTAAGAGCAATTCAGGAGTTCAAATTGTTATGAGAAGTAAAGTTTGTATCAGCATAACACAAGCTAATAGATTTCAATGGAAGCTTCCAGTTATGTAAATTCCATAATATTAGAAAGCAATCCTGTAAAATCTATAATGTATTGGTTTGATTATTCACAGGACATTTAAAAGATGTTCCACAATGAAATTGGCAACTACAAATTAGAATTATTAGAAATGTATGAGTAAAACAATATTACATCCTATCTGTTCAACTCATGTACATCAACTTGATTTCAAGGACATTATTTCAAAAACATTTCAGGTAGCCATTTTAAAATTAATTAAAAAGTGTTTGACTAACAAATCATACATTGAAATAGCTTCCTCTGATTCACAGAGGAAGAAAAGAAAATCAATATTTACATAAGCTGAAAATATCTGAAGATAAATTATTTGAAAGTATTGAACAATTCAATTCTATTGAATTGCAACATTCATGAACTAAATAAGAATTGCTTTTAAATTGCTTACTGGTATGCACACACACAAACAGATATAAGAATAATAAACATTTCATTTCCCTTTAGGGTTCATAATGCAGATGAAAATATGGCCAGTGTTTAAATACGCACCCTAAAATATTGATGCCATTTTTCTATATAAATTTCAGGAAAATAAACGTTTTAAATATAGTTAGGTCTTATATACATGTAGTGCTTTTATTTCTATGAGTCAGCACAGTCCCTATTATTTTTCAAAACTTCTCAACATATGGCCATATCTGTGAGGTCTAAGTGCAGTTGGTTTATAGATGGAGTCCTCCCTTCTCCTTGAGTCATGTGGTGCAGGTGTAAGAATACTAGCCTTATTCTCAGTAGCACATGCAATGAGTCCTGGCTTCCCAAAGTGGAGTTCAATAGCTCCAAGATATCTTCCTGACCTTTACATTGTAGTCAAAGCTACAGCTTTTCACTTAACTCCAAATGGTGGCTTCTTCCTTTGATGGTTCATCTATTCTTCACTGGGAAATGAGTCTTACCTTAACATTGACAGCTTGCCTGCAACCCTATTGATATTAAAGTGTCTGTCATGTTCCTTCTCCATCTTTTAAAGGCATATTAAATTTCGATTTATATCTTAATCTGAAGTTTTCTTTTTAATTAATTAACTTACTACTAAGTATGAACTTATAGAAAACATTCTGAAGTACTCACCTACTAGCTTGCTTAAGTCTAAATAGTACATAGGTCTCCCGATTGTTTTATTCCCTTAATTGTGGTTTGGCACTTAAGGTATAGAATCACATATTTTTATGAGAATGAAATGATCCCACCCCCACCCCTACAAAATCCTCTGCTTTCTCCTTTAATTGGTATTCACAGAGTTTTGTATTCCCATAAAGTCACAGTGTGGCAAGACGAGGTCTCTCATCTTAAAACAGATTTGTTTTTTTTTTTTTTGAATGGTCAGCCGTTGGGCACCCTCTCCTTCTTGTGTGCCCAAATTTAGAAGGATGTGAAGACTTTGGGGTCCCCTTGGGTTGGCCATGATGTGAAGGAGCCAGGGCTTTAGCGATACACCAACTCGAGCACTTCAGGGAAAGTGCAAGGAGACCCCGGGAACAGAGTACCATTCACCTTCAGGTTCTGCATACTTATAGCCAAACCTCTAATTCACAGCTTTATTTTGGGACTAAGACAGTTCCATAGCTAGAAGACAATTCTTTTTCCCATTACTTTGGCTTGAAAATTGTTTCTCTCCATTGAATTCTAACCATCTAAAGCTATATTCAAAGTTAGAAGAAACTACAATATTGAAAATATGCTGTTATGTGCCATTGATTCTGCTTTTAGCCATAGTGACCCTGTGCACAACAGAATGAAACATCGCAAGATGCTTCAGCATACCTACTGTTGTTCCTAGGTAAGCCCACTGATGCAGTATTGTAGTCTTGTACATTGATCTCAGGCATTAAAACTGGCAAATAATAAGAAAATATGTCTATTTTTCTGATGATATTAGTCTATTGGTGGGAAAAGATTAAAGCTTTAGCTACTCTCCATGGTCCAAGATAAAACATACAAAATCAACTAGGCCTGGAAAAACAAAAGTGCCTTGAAAATGAAACCAAGAATTCAATACCATTCAAAACCACCCACAAAATGCTTGTACAAAGAGAGCTATAAAACACTTTTATAAGAAACCATTAAAGACCAGCATAAATAGTATGCTCCATATTCATGGATAAGAAGACTTATTATTGTGAAAATGTCAACATTGTTTAAAGCAATTTATAAATCTATTGTAATTTTAATCCAGATCTTCGGATAGTTTCTCAAAGAAATGGGAAAAAATCATCAACTCTAGATAGAAAATGAAAAGTCTCAAGATAGAAAAAGCACTATTAAAGAAGAAGAAGAAAGAGGCGATCTCTCAATTGTCAGTATAAAAGCCTACTATTCAGCCTTGATAGTTAAAATAGACTGATACTAGTATATTGGTAGCTATTTAGACCATTGGAACAGAATTGAACTCAGAAATAAATCCATCCACCCACAGACAACTAATTTTTGACAAAGGTCTAAAATGTATCAAATGAGGAAGAGATAGTCTCTTAATTAAATGGTACTGACAAAATTGGATATTCATTTGTAGAAGAATAAAAAAAAACAGGTGTCAGATGCTACTCGATAATCAAAACCAACTCAAAAAAAATCAAAGACCTAATGTAAACCATAGAATTATAAAGGTCTTCATTAAAAATAGGGAAAAACTTAAGGGATCTAATATATGGCATAAGTAATATATCAAACATAACAAAAACACATACAGTAGAAGAAAAAATAGAGAATGGGGACCTCCTATAAATATGACAATTATTTGGATAATACTTCTAGCCATAATTTAATATGGCATTTCTAGTCATAAATCATCATATGATAGTACTAAGAGTTAAAAAGAATTCAGATATTGGGGAAAAATTGACAATGATATAGACAAAGGAAAAATCTCTGAAATCCACAGAAAACTACAACAATTCCAAAAGAAAAATAATCATACTAGTAAGAAGAACCAGCGAACATGAAAAAATAGTGCATTAAAGAAGATACTGAAGTGTTCATTAAACATATAAGAAAAGCTCACAATTGAGAAATTCACATAAAAATAAGCATAAGACAACTCCTCACATCTAAGTTAATAGCAATGTTTTCAAAAATGGAAAATAACAAATTCTAGAGAGGATTAAAAAAGATTGGAATCCTCTTACATTTCTGGTGAAATTCAAAAGTGATTTAGTCACTATGGAAAATGCTTCCTCAAACAAATTGGAGTAGAAACAAGCTATGTCCCAAAGTTCAATTATTTAGTACATATCATAAGAAATAATAGCCAGGGCTGAGCCCTGGTGGCGAGGTGGTTGAGTGCGTGACTCCGGCCCACTGGCTTGGTGGTTCAAATCTAGCAGCAGCTCTCCAGGAGCAGCTCTGGGCCTCCCACTACCACCAGAGGGCTGTGATGCCAAAAAAAAGAAATAATATCCAGTGTGCTTGACCACAAAAGATGGATGGATGGATTGTGATAAAAGCTATATGAGTCCCCCCAAAAATGATTTTTAACAAAATAAAATAAAAGTCACAGTACAGATGTATACATAATTAAGAATATTATTGTTAGTATATACATATATAATGTATATCTATATTATACAGTGTATACATATTAATGGCATTACTATTTACAGTAACAAGAAGATGAAAGCAAACTAAATACCCATAATTGGAAGAATGAATAGATAAACTTTGGCCCTCTGGGATGTACTAATTTAATATGATCCTAAAGTCCCAAATCACTGTATGATATATTACAATTCTTGACTCTATGCCTGTGACTACAAACCCATTTTGGAGAGGATTTTCTCCAACATCTTTAAGGTAGGACTTGGTATTGACCATAGAATATGGTCTGAAACACATCAGACATTTTATTCCTTCAGGCATCTTTAAGGCTACTTTCCTACAGGGTGTGACCCAAAACATCACTATTTATTCTTCTTGTGGATATAGTGTTCTAAAAAAAAAAAACATTAATTAAAGCCACTTCTTAGTTATAAGACCCATATGGGAAGTTGACACAACAATCGGCCACTGGAAAAACATGTTTAAGATCTTGTTCTGAAGTGGCAGTTGACAAGACCAGATTCATCAGAGTCTGTGGCATGGAGAACCACAGGAACCATGTCAAAGCTTTGGGAAAACTTCTTTTCATGTGGCCCAAGCCGATGGGACTCTGAAACAGAGCAACAGACAGCCTGGCTTCCTGACCCACATGTAGAGAGACACGATCTGATTTGTGGTGAACTTTAACTTCCCTAATAAACCTTCTTTCCCATACATACCATCTGTGCTTCCTTTGTTGACACGCAATGGGTTATGGGAACCTGAAGAGTTGTCAAGCGCCATGGAAGAGTGATTGGTGTCAGAACAGTGTAGTGGAGGGTGACAGGTGAAAATATGCTCACTGACCCCTGCCGCTGGGCATTACAGAGGCCATTGGATGTCAACGACGTCCAGTATTCCATAGCATTTATTACACACGTACACATCATGAGGTACTATTGTCAATAAGAATACTGAAGAAGCTAGGAAACACTTCAAGACGTGAGCAGATTTGGTAAACATTTTACCGGGTGAAGTCCATCATAATAGGACACATATTGTGCAAGAACATTCAAGGAGTAAAAATCAGATAACCTCTTTTACTCTAAAATAAACAGATTTTGATGATTATCAATGGTAAGAGAACAAGAAAAGTAGAAAGAGGAAACAATAGGCTAGAAGGAAGAGAGAGATTAGCTAAATTGAAATACTATTTAACAAGACAGAGAAGAAATTATAAAGGGGGAAGGATAAGTTATTAGGAATCTTATTAAGTTGTTCAGATTATTGCATACAAGAATGATGATCCTCACTATCACCTAATTCACAATAAAAGTTCTAAAATATATGAAATTACAAAATAAAGTAAAAGCCAGAGGGAAAAATATGAAAAAAGAAAATATTTTATGATTTTAGTTACATTTTCTCCATATGTACTCAAACATCATACTGAATTGGTTTGCAATTTAGTTTTACAATTATGAGTTTTAAAATGACATGCATTTTGCATGGAGGTTCCAAGTGGGTACTGAAAGAATGGGAAATAAATGACTGCTCACATTTTTAGACCATTTTACATGATTCTATTTCAGTTGCAATACAAGTAAAAGAAGTTAAACTCATCTAAAAATTTGAGTTTGCAGTGTTAAATCTCATTTAGAAAATAAATGACAAAAACCTCACTTGTTTATCATAAAAAGCACAATCTATGTAATCATGGTTGTGCAAAGAATAAAAAGAAATGTAAACTGCTTAGTGCTGTCAATTTTTATTGTTTAAATTTACAATATATTTTCTAGAATGGTTTGTCTCGATTCAGTGTATTTGATTATTTATTGAATTTATAATATGAAAAGCCTCAATCATCTTTCAGAGTAGATATATTTGGGCATAAGTATTTCCATTTGTGAAGCAATTTATGATTTCCTGGTTTGCTCCATCATTAAAATGAAGAGAAATTATTTTAATTTTCACATGCAATCATTTATTAAATATTCTATTTCAGTTCATATTTAGACTTATTTCTATTTACTTCTGTATCTAAGATGCCATAGCTTTTAGAATTCTTAAGATTGGAGGATGCCATAATGTAAAATTATTTAAGCAGACCCTGGATATATTATGTCTTCTAAAATTTTCTCATGGTGTAAAAATGCAAATGCAGGATAGTTATTTCAGTTATTTTCAGTGGTTGCTTGCAAGTGAACACCCGTTATGGGAGAACAATAAGGCTGTCTGAGCCTGTAAATATTTATAAACTCTGATATTCTGTATAAGTCTGTAACAGAATAAACGCAATAGAAGTGGGAAATATATATGTGTATATATTTGTGCATATATACACGTATATATATTTGTTTATATTAATTAAAGTTTTGGCCAAAGAAAACTGAAAAAAAATCTTAATAAAAGCAAAACTGATACTGCCTTCTTTTTATCAAACAGTACTATAGAATACAGTAAGTTTTCATTTGTTTTTCAAAACTCATGCCATAAGAATCAGAGATTGTACACTTGTACAGATAGGAACCGCAAAGAAGGGAATCTAGCACTGAGGATCCTTTTAGGACCAGTGCTGAAAGAGGCTATACAGGGAGGGTAGAGGGAAAGTGGGGTAGAAAGGGGAACCGAATACAAGTATCTACATATAACCTGTTCTCTGGGGGACGGACAACAGAGAAGTGGGTTAAAGGAGACAAAAGACAGTGTACGATATGACAAAGTAATACTAATTTATAAATTACCAAGGTTTTTTGAGAGAGGGGTGAGTGGGGAGGGAGTGGGGGGAAATGAGGAGTTAATATGAAGCCCTAACTAGAAAGAAAATGTTTTGAGAATGATGAGAGCAACAAATGTGTAAATGTGCTTGCCATACAATGGATGTTTGGATTGTGATAAGAGTTATATGAGCCGCAATTAAAATAATTTAAAAAGAGAATCTGTTTAGGAATACCATATGAATAATTCAAGATGACAAAAATTATCACAGACTAATTTTTCCAATTCATTTTAGATTAATTGATTGTTAATTTAAGCAACATGTCAGTATTTGGTATGAATATTGACCTGTAAGCCTCAACATGGACAGACAAATCCACCAGCCCCTCAAAAATAGAAGGGTAAACCTTTTCACATCAGAAGCTTGTAACGTGGAAACCTTCCATAGGCTCATTATGAGTTAGTATCAACTCAATGGCTGTGTGTTTGTGTTGTCTTTTAGTTTCAAGAAGTTGTATCATAAGCATTAGACTACTTGTAAAGTCAAAGTTCAAACACAGTATCCCCTGGATGGGAGATGGAACTGTCTACTCCTTATGAATTTATGGTTTCAGAAATAATAAAATAAAATTCTACTCTGTCGTATAGAGTGTCACAATGAGTTGGAATAGACCTTGTGGCAATCTGGCTTTTCTTTTGTACTTTGGTTCCTAGGTGAGTCATCAATAATTCATTTATATGGATAAGGTAGAACAGAGCATTCTCTAGGGAAGGAATATGAGAAGATCATGCTCAAGAACAAGGTAGGCATTACAAAATGAAAAAAGAACAACAAAGGGTAGTCATGTGTATGACATAGTGTAGGGCAGGGGATCTATTTTGAAAAAGCTAGATATGTCCTATCATATGGAGCTATTATAGATCAATTATTTTATGAAAGGTGTAAAGTAGCCCTGGGGCTGACTGGAAAGTATTGGTTGGTGGTTCAAATCCACCATAAACTCTGCAGCAGACAATTAAGGCTACTTGCTCCTGCACATATTTATAAACCCTTGAAAATCCTATATAGAGATACTGTGGATAAGAATCATTTGATGGCAGTGGGTTATTGATTCATTTGGTTCATTTGTAATTATTTTACAACTAGTATCGAGGCAAGCGATCTTCATTTGTCGTCATATAATCAGAAAAGAAAGTTTGAAAAAAATAGCTTGAAGTGTCATCAAATGAATGAAACAATTATTAAAAGTGCAGATGAAATTATGCAATAAAATATATAAAATAAGATTTATTATAATAATAAAATATTAAAAAGTAAAATAGCTACTTGGCAGAAGAGAGTTCTTTTCAATAATTATTAAAGTTGCCTGAATAGTAGAAAAAAGGTACAAATGTAAACTCTGCTTTGGAATTCCCACAAAGATAAGAGATCTATCGGGCTGAACCCCAGTGGCGTAGTGGTTGTGCACGGGACTGCGGCCCTCTGGGATGGAGGTTCAATTCCAGCAGTGGGGCTGGACCTCCTACTCCCACCGCCGGAGAGCAGTGATGCGCCGCCCCCCCCCCCCCCAAAAAAAAAAAAAAAGATAAGAGAGCTATCATTTCTTGTTTATTTTTCTTTTATTTGGGGGGGCATCACTTGCCTCTGGTGGTGGGAGTAGGAGACCCAACCTTGCTCCTGGAGAGCTGCTGCCGGATTTGAACCTCCAACCCAGTGGGCCGCAGTCCCACACACAACCACTACACCACCGAGGTTCAGCCACCAGAGATAGATCATTTCTTAGCTTTTAAATTATAGAGCAGATTAGAAAGTTATCCTCATGTTTTGTTTGTTTGTTTTTTAAATTTTTTTAGGCATCACTGCCCTCAGGTGGTGGGAGTAGGAGGCCTAACCTTTGCTCCTGGGAGCTGGAATTGAACCTCCATCCCAGTGGGCCGCAGTCCCGTGCACGACCATTATGCTACTTGGGCTCAGCCCTATCCTCATGTTTTAAGGACAATTTCTTTCTTGACACCCTATGCTTTTTGCTATAAATTCAATTTTCAATAGTTTATAAAATAATATAATAATAACCAACACTTTTTCTCGTTTGTGAACACAGTATGGCATAAAAAAATCTTAATGAGACAGAACACTAAATCCAGATAACCAGTACCATATCATTGGGAATTATATCATCACATCTCTGTACTTCCTTTGTTTCCCAAGGCAAGAAATTAAAACTGCATCCAGATTGCCTTATTTAAATCAAATTAGAATATAATTATGGTTTCAAAACATTGAGTCTGTTGTTAAAGAATTACAGAGCAATAGAAGAAAATAATAATCAGTTGCTTCATTGAACACAAGATCTGAGTAAATCGAAATAAGTATTCTATAAAATTGTTCATTTTCTCTGAAACAAGAACACAATGTATAAACAGCTCCAAATGATGAAAGTATTATAAAATCAATTTGTGCTACAATTTTCTATTATTGTATATGTTTAGTTTTGGAGACTTCTTATACTAACTCATTATAAAGCAAGTCAAACATCATATACATCACCAATGTTTTGAATTGTCCCTTTCTTGAATGCTTTACAAATGAATATAATTGGGAGATTTGATGCAATCTTGTTTTGTTTGCTTGGAATTTTTTTCCTGAAATAAAATTCTATCAAAAACATTCTTTTCTATTTTAACTGAATAAAATTTATCAAAATATTGTTTGAGTGATTGAAAAAATTGACTTGTGCATATGGAAACTTATAAAACTACAATTTTAATATAATAAATGCTAAATTCAAGGTATCAATGTGGCCATTAAAATATACCACAGACATAAGTGGCATATTTACAAAAATAAACATATATGAATCTGTGAGATGCAAGATATCAAAATCAGTGTGATGAGAGAAATCATTTGCTATAGCTCTTCTAGTCATTGCATTTCTAACGGGGAACGTATAAATAAGGTATACAGACCTTTAACTCAGGGATTTATTCATTTTAGCAATTATCCGGGTGTAAAAGTGAGCCATATCAGAAGCAGGAATTGGGAGAATTGCATGCAAACAGAGGTTAGATCCCTGAATCATTGTATAGAGATGACATACAGTACTGAGACTATGAGTCCTAGAACCATATAGATGAGAGGCCCACGGCCACCTAAAATATACCTGCTAATGTGGCTTAGAAAAGGTATGGCAGGCAAAGTGTGTTGAGGGAAACAGTATGCACAAAAGTTGTAAGCTGTTAGCTTCAACCACTTGTCTGTCTAGTGTATCATGATGTGGTGGTTTGTGTGTTGCTGTGATGCTGGAAGCTGTGTCACTGGTATTTCAAATGCCAGCAGGGTCACCCACATTGAGCAGGTTTCAGTAGAGCTCCAAGAATGAGAAAAGACTATGAAGGACTCAGCTCCCCACTTTGGAGGAAGCTGCTGATGCTGCTGAAAACTGTATGCAGAACTTGGAGTCATTAAGGCTAATGGATGGAAGTAGACCATTGTCTGAGGAAGGACCACTAGATCAGAGGGAATCAAAATGTGACTGAGAAGTTGTGAAGTGAAGCCTTTTGAATCTTCATTTGCTGACTCACTGTCGGGTGAAACACTTGAACACAACCTGCTACCAATCACAAGTTGGAAGGTGAGAAATATGAACCTAGGAAAATTGGAGGTTATCATGGATGTGATGGAAAGCATAAAGCTTAATATCTTAGGAATCAATGAACTGAAATGGACAGATATGAATCATTTCAAATCAGAAAGCACTATGATTTACTATTCCTGCAATCATATAATCAAGAGAAATGGCGTGGCAGTCTTTGTCAAAAGAAGTTTGCAAACCAATGCTTCATGAAGTCCAATACTGCTTGTGATACTATTGTATCTCTCAGCAATGAAAGATACCCAATCACCATAACTATTATTCTAATTTATAAAACAAACTCAAAGTTACTGATGAAGAGATTGAAGAATTCTACTAACATCTTCAGTCTGAAATTGATCAAAGATGCAATCAAGATAATTTGATAATTATTGGTAATTGGAATGCAAGACTTGGAAACCAAAGGGAAGGAGCTATGAATTGAAAGGATGGATTTGGTGATGTGAACAATGCAGGATACTGCATGTTGGGATTTTGAAAGGCCAACAAATTATTCATAGTGATTACCCTTTTTCAACAACACAAAATGTGACTATGGATTTCTCCCTTTGAATACAAAGATAGTGAATTCACTAAAGATATGAGAAGAGATGAATGAGAAGCAACTAAAAACAGGCCAGGGACGGACTGTAAAACAGACCATCAATTTCTCTCATAGAATTTCAAGATAAATCTGAAGAAAAGAAAAAAGTCTGCAAGACACAAAATGCAAACTTAATTATATCCCACCTGAATGTTGACAATATCTCACGAACAAATTTGCTGCATTGCACACGAGTATCAGAAGATCTGATGAACTGTAGGAGGATTTTAAGGCAATCATTTCTGAAGAAAGCAAGAGGTCATTAAAAAGCCAGGAAAATAAGAAAAATCCAAGTGGGTGTCATAAAAGGCTCTGGAGTTCCTTTTAATGTAGAATAGCAAATGTAAAGGAAAGGAAGGATGAAATAACTGAAATTTTCAAAGGAAGGTTGAGAATGTAAGCTAAATATGTTGAGTTTTCAAAGACCTCAAATTAAAAAAAAACAATATGGCAGAATGTGCTTATCATACTTTAAATTGAAAGAGTTCAAGAAAAAATTAAGCCTCACTTTGCAATATTAAAAGATCCTATGGAAAAATTACTGAATTATATAACTAGCATAAAAATAGGTTGGAAAGATATACATAATAACTATATAAAAATAGTTAGCATTTCACCATTTGATGTAGCATAAGATTATGGACCAATGGTTCTAGAGGAAGAAATTGATGCTGTAGAGAAACCATTAGCAAAAACAGGGGACCAGGAGTTAATGGAATATCAATTGAAATGTTTCAAGTTGGATGAGATGCGGGAATCACTCATTTGTCCATGACCGGACATTGAGCAGACAGCTACTTGGCCTACTGACTGCAAGAGATCCATATTTGCATCAATTCCAAGGAAATATAGTCCAATAGAATGCTCAAACTATAAAAAATAACCACATGTCAGTAAAATTTTCTGAAGGTCATTGAACAATTTGCAGTCATACACTGACAGGTGTAAAATCTGGATTCCGAAGAGGCATGGCAAAAGGGTTATCATTGCTGATATCAGATGGATTTTGGCTGAAGGGAATACCAGAAAGACATTCACTGTTTTTAGTTTTAAGTGTGCCAAGACATTCAAACTGTGCAATATAACAAACTGCAGATAACCTTGAGAAGAATGAGGATTATATAGCAATACATTGTGTCTATTTGGAACTAATAATTGAATCAAGATACTGTTGTGTGAACAGGTCAAGATAATGCTGCATGATTTAAAATCGAGAGGTCAACAACAAGATTGTATAATGTCACCATATTTATTCAATCTGCTCTATAAGAAAATTGCCAGAGAAGCTGTTTTAAATAGAGACAAATATGTTATCAGGTTTGGAAGAAGACTCATTAACTCTGTAGTATACAGATGAAACAATATTGTTTCCCAAAACTGAAATATACTTGGTACACTTGTTTATCAAGATCAAAGATTACAGTATGGATTACAATTTTGTTGTTAAGGGGTGAGTTGTTTCCAGTTAGAATAAAGAATGATTGAGGGTAGAGACCTATCTGATTTCTGCTTCATTGGGATCATCTTTGGATGGATGTGGTCCTGGATTCTCCTTCTTATTGTGTATGTATAGGAAGTCAGACATAACCCCCTCAATATAATTTCCACAGTAAAAAACTTGCCTGCTGCCCACATCTTAGCTTATATATCATGTTCAAAGAATATTAAAAGTTATGGACTGACTGAGGAACAAATATATTTATCTAGAAGGAAATTTATGGTCAGAATGCCTTTTAGAGGCAAGAATGAAGAATTTTATTTTTCATTCTTTCGATATGTTATGAAGAGAGACCAACCCCTGGAAATTTCCATTAAGACTTGTAAGCAGAGGGTCATAAAAGAAAGGTGATTCTATCAGGTGGGTTGACACAGTCAGTGACTACGACAGTTGGCTCAAGCAAAATAATTGTGAGAATGGAGTAGGACTAAGTCATGTTCTGTTCCACTGTACATATGGATACTATACATAGAACCAACTTTAGTAACAACTCACATAGACCATGGACATATTTGATAGCATTTATTAATGCACTTAGGAGAGCACTTAGCTTAATGTTGCATTGAGGTCTAGGGGAGTCCTGATTGGTCCTTATATGTTGGGCTGTAAACTATGAGGTCAGCAGTTTGAAACCACAACCTACTGTTCAAAACAAACATAAGGTAAATATTTCTATTCTGGTAATGGTTTACCATCTCAGAAAATCACATGGGAGTTGTTATGAGTTGAATTAGACTCAATGGGAGTGAATTTGGTTTGGTTTTTTTTGAGGACTAAAATGCACCTTAACTATCCATGATATTTTCAATATATGCATTTACAAGAGAAAGTTTGCAATTAATAAGGGAGACTGAAGCATTGATATATTTGAATTATGGTGTTGGTTAAGAATATAAAATATTATATGTATTGTCTAAAGAACAACATATTTTTTTGGAAGGAGCACAGTCAGAATCCACCTTATATGTGAGAATGGTCACACAGCCCCTCATGTGTTTGGACATGTGATTAGGAAGGAGCATTCCTGAGAGAAGGCACCTTAGCTGTGTCTAGCCTAGGTGACTAGAGAAACAAATCCAGGAACACTCCTATATGAATGAGAGAGCTTTATATCAAGTCCATAAATCTGATACTATTCCCCACCTCTGACATTAGTCCATAAATTCCTCTTCAGACTCACACAGCTACATGCAATGCTGCAGGATTCAAGAAGATCACAGGCTGGTTGGGGGAGAGTTGTGGATCCAATAGCAGTGGAAGCACCCCTTGGCTCAGGTAGGCGTCAGCATGACTCCTCAACAGAAGGGGATGGCAGAAAGGGGGGAGGATGTTCCCCTGGACCTTTATGATATCCCTGCCACCTCTGATGGAGGCACCATCAGACTGCACTGATGACCTGATTGACAAGCTAGATTCCATCCCTACATTTTTATATCATCAAGTTGACATGAAACCATATAACTACCACACTAATAAAACAGTTAATGAAAAAGAGTAAGTAGCTCCAGAAGATGTGTTGACACAGTGACTACTACAAAGTGTTCACATACCTCAATCATTGTGAGAAAGCCACTGAACTGGGAAGGATTTCATTCTCCTGGTTATGGTGTTGCTATGATTCAGAACTGACTTACTGGTACCAAATAACAGCAGTGTTTTAATAGGATCTCATACTCCAGGTATAAATGCTAGCAATGATCAATGATGGACAAATTATAAGAATTGTTTAATGAACTTATTTACTCCTCAGAAATGTTTATTAAAATAAATTAGGAATGGGCTGAGCCCCAGTGGCATAAGTGATTGAGTGCAGGACTGCCGCCCGTGGGCTTGGCAGTTCAAATCCAGCAGCGGCTCTCAGGAGCAGCGCTGAGTAACTCCCACGACCACCAGAGGCAGTGATGCCCCCCCCAAAATAAATAAAAAAATAAATTAGGAACATGTTTATATATTGGGAATTATAAATGATATCAGAGATGAATATGTTTTTTAAGTTGATGTTAACAGCAAAGCAAAATTTTAGGTAAAGAGAAATGTTGTTGGCCATGCACTTCAACTATTTAACTCTAATACTTAAGTGAAAAAAATCATCCCTCGATAGTAAATAAAGAGTGGTGAGGTATTACCCAGCAGTAGATGAACTTAAAATAATTTTATGCACTCTTTTTGTATATGCAAATATATACAAAAGTTTTGGTTAAAAAGTAGACAATATCAATTCCATTTAAAATCTAACCTGTGTTGTTTTAAGATAATCTCCATTTATTTAAAGTGAATTTTATCTAGTCTATAAAAACCAGCATCTACACAAATACAAATATTTTTTATAAATGTACTATCTATTTTGGGATTGATGCTGATTACTAATCAGAATACTGGGGCTGAGTCACGGTGGTGTAGTGGTTGTGTGTGGGACTGCAGCCCACAGGGTTGGCGGTTCAAATCCAACAGCAGCTCTCCAGGAGCAAGGCTGGGCCTCCCACTCCCACCAGATGCCTAAAAAGAAAAGAATACAAAGCATAAAAAGTGAATTAGAATATGCAGATATAGATTCTGACATGCTTCAAATTATTTGCTCTTACCTATTGGAACCGAACCAGCAATATTCTATAAGAAAGATCTGGTTATTTGATTAGAAAATTATAGCCATGGAGCCCATATGGAAAATATCTGCTTCATACCATATGCAGTTACTATGATTAGAAATTGATTTGACAGCAAGGGTCATTTTGGCCTTGATACTATACATAAAGTAAACATAAAACAAAAAACATTAAGCGAAGCCATTTAGTTTGTTGGCAATTTGATGTCTGTTGTCATCCAGTGAATATGGATCTCAAGGAAAGATTTGCTGAGGAGCAAATACCTCTTTTCATGGTTTGTAATTTCAAAAAATTTTCTGTGTGTCTCTTGAGTAAAATATAAAAGAATCACATCTTGAAACATAAAGATTGTCTTTTAAGCTTTCACTAACTTTTAGCAGCAGAAGGAAAATACAGATTCTTATTTTTTTTTAAGTATCACAATTTCTTCACTCATGTCTTTGTACCATATATATACATATATATATATATATATTTGTTTTTTTGTGTTTTATAGCTCCCTAGGGAAAAATTAAAACAAATATCCTACTTTGTGTTTTATCTGAATGAATTTCATTATTGAAAATAAACTGTTTTATGTTAACAGAGTAAGTAAATGACAATCCTGTTTCAAAATTTCAAGGGCTGAGAGCAATAATCATTGGTTTTCTTTCTTCTTCTCCTGCCTACACTGATTACAACGTACTCCCTATCTTTAGTGTCACATGCAATTTTTCTTCCCAGCTTTCTTTCTAACTTTCAGTGTAAAAATACATGCTTGGAAAGTTTTTGAAACTTGGTTGAATTGATCTCATTTCTTGCTGTCTGAAATGCCATAATATTAAAAGGTTCACAAAAAGAAAAGATTGGCATTCATTCATATTCTGAACCCTCCCACTCTTATAGAAAAAATGAATACTTATTTTTACTTTAAATATCTACAGCCCTATGTATCTTTTATGAAACTGAACTTCAGGGCCATAGTAATTTGTCAAATCACATTTCCATGTTATTTACATACAAAGTAAGTAAATTTTTGTAAGTAAGTCATATTTGTATATGACACATATGTCTCTTATTTATTATCGTATCTCTATTTGTGTGATTTCCAATATCTATGGTTCTTAGAAAGATGCACCATTTGTGAATTTCTACAACAAATACAAATATAATGAAAATTTCTCTTTCAAATATTGATTGAAAGCCATCAAGTTGTACACTTCATTTCCATGAAAGTTTCTTATTACAATGTGCTTCATTGAAAGTCTGAAATGTATGGTAGCATAAAAGTTTAGTCTAGGGGCTGAGCCCTGGTGGCGTAAGTCGTTGAATGCATGACTGTGGCCCGCGGGCTTGGCAGTTCAAATCCAGCAGTGACTCTCAGGAGCACGACCACCAAAGGGCAGTGATTGCCCCCATCAAAAAAAGTTTAGTCTAGTTGATAAACCCTCCCAGTTTAGAAATAGTTAGCACTACTTACTTTAGATGTTGTGTTATAACAAACAATTTTATGCCTATATATTTATTCATGATTATATCATGTACAAAAGTATACCTGGTCATTTCAATATTTAATTGTGAGAAATTATTTATTGCACATAAAATAAAATATTTTTGCTTACACTGAACAGAAGTCACTACTGGTTTGAGGTAACCATTGAGAGAGAATTGCAATCTTACAGAATGAGGGGGGAATTGTCCCTGATGAATATATTGTATGATATGTTGTCAGAGTTCTTAGCGGTCAGAATACCTGAAAGCATGAGCTGCATGTCAAAAAACACCTTTACTTTTTAAAAATGCACTAAAGCATAACAAGCTTTAACTCTTTTTATCTGCAGATTACTTACATATCTTTGAATTATAAATGTCATTATAATTTCTTGATGTGACAACTTAGGATAGGTGAGCTCCCTACAATGAAAACTTATTGGGCTGAGCCCCGGTGGCATAGTGGTTGTGCGCGGGACTGCGGCCCACTAGGTTGGAAGTTCAAATCCAGCATCCAGACTGGGTCTCCTACTCCCACCAACAGAGGGCAGTGATGCCCCCAAAACAAAAAAAAAAAAAGAAAATAAAGAAAACATTATAAATTGTATTCTCTTTCTTAAACACTTCTGAAATTTCATCTTGTACTTATTCTATAAAATCATTTTAATCTTTTATGAAAAATATTTCTTCTTTGCTTTAAAAATGAACCTCCATCCAGATAGCTTAGTTTCTATGTAGATTACAAGTGGAGATTTGCAATCAAAACTCTTAGTCTATAGCATTCTTACCTATGTTTTTCATTCTTCTTTCTCTTGGTTTCATAGATATAATATATTATATATGATAACAAACAATCTTTCAATATATTATCGAATGTATGGTATATGAATAATATACTTGAAATGTGTGTATATACTATGCGATGCATTATATATCGGTATTATGTTGAGGTATATAATATATACATTATAACACCTATCACCTAAATACCATGATATTATATGACAAATGTGTATGTGATAATACAATTTATATATGTGTGTATATATATATCCATAAAGCTCAAATCAACCTAACTGCCAACGAATCAATGCTGGCTCCCAGTGAACTTTAGGATAGATGTGAAGTGACCCTAGATGTCTCGGACAGTGTAACACTTCAAGAGAGTAGAAAAATCCCTTCGAATGAGCTGTTGATTATTTAATCTTCTGACTTGGCAGTCAGCAGTCCAATGTGTAATCAGTGCACTACCAAGACTTTTATTATTTATTATTCTAATCTAATATATTCATAAGATAACTTAGTTATGTTGGTTTATGTGTTATGACACGGATCAAAATAAGAGAAACAAAAGTTGGAAACTCATTTTTACTTAACCGATGATCTAATCTTATGAATAAATGCATACATGTATACAAAACAAAACAAAACAAAGCAAAAAGGAACTCCAATAGATAGTGTCTCACATCCATGGTCTAAGACACACGTGCTCTCTGTGTCTAGTCAGTAGAATACAAGAGACATGAATGGCTTTAAATCTTATTTAATTCTAAAGGGAGTGCATTCTTGCATATGAAAATTCAAAGTTGAGTAAGCTTCATCTTCAGATTGTACAACATTTGAGATTTAATTTTTATCTGCCCCATAATGGTGCTTTACACTTTTTGCAAGTTTCCAATTCTTCTTACATGTCTTCATGTGAAAATTGAAGCCCATAATTATTTTCTTGGTGGATTTTTTGTAACATGAAATGGCATATATTTTTTATTTTACATGTGGCAGATAATTAGTTCTGCTTAAAAATGGATTTTAAGATGAAAAATATTTTTGAATATTAAAATTAACTAAATCTTATTTCTACTTGGATAATCTCAAATTTCTTCAATAGTAATTATCTTTCATTTTTATATAATCTACATCATATAATTTTTATAGAAAGTTTAATTTAATCTAACAGATTAATAGACATAAATAAATTTATCTGTATATGACATGTATGCCCATGATTATAGACAATTATTCTTTTTTATGTATTGGAACTTTATGGAAATAGGTCAGGTATGCAGAGAGGTGAGGAAGATTAGGTAAATAAACAACATGTGCACAACTCCAGAGACCAGGCTTGGTATCACAGATCTAACTTTATTTCAGCTTTTGAAAGGCTTATATATGCTTTATTAACCAAATAATTGATTCATCTTCTTCCTTGATATCCTTATAAGGTTGATTTGCAACATGAAGGACAATAGGCCCACATTATGAGCTATGTAAATGAGGTTTTTCCTGCTGTGTTATGTAAATTACATAAATGGTGGAGCGAGTCCATCCAATTGTCTTACAGGACTGTTTAATCCACTCACATTATAGAATCCAAGCACCCAATTGCATTGCAGGATCTTACTGTCCAATTGCATTACATGATCTTACCCATTTTCTGGGGAAGGTAGAAGCATTCTGATAGGCTGTGTTTTAGAGTTCAAAGCAGAAGATTGTCAGGTGAGCTGGCCTCGAGTCTTATTTGCCTTGACTTTTTTTTTTCTTTTTTCCAGGAATCATGGAAACACAGGATACCCAGCATCTTCCACCTGACTCAAGACCAGAATATTCCAGAAGACTCAGAAGTATGGGTTCCAGCTACCTGGATTACTAGCCATTGGCTTCAAGACTGTGCCAAGAGATGCAGCAACATCCTGTGTTTCCTATGTCTTTCCCCCAGATCCACATGTCCTGCCAAGAACGTCCCATAGAACTTTATTTTATTTTATTAAATTTATTATTAATTTGGTGTTTATATATCATATATTAATTTGGTGTTAATAAATCATATCATATCATCCTATCATATCAGTAATGCCAAGCAGTATTGTACAATAGTTCTTACAAATCACTTTCCAAACATTATTTTCCTTCCTGCGTTCCTTGGCATCGTCTCCCTTTTATGCCTGCAACTCTACTCCACCTCTGAAACACTTGTGCTACTTGCTGTCCTTAAATGTCCTTCAATTCTGGGATTCATATATATATATATGTATATGTATATATCATTCAACATAACTTCAAAAGGGTGACCTTCAATAGTATAACATCTCTGCGATTAACACTAATATGAAAAAGAAGACAAAACAATGGAAAATACTGAAAACTGCATCAAGTCAAGCATGCATCAGAGGGGCTATCAACTGACAAAGTTTTAGCTGCTCAAATCAGGTTTAAACCACCGATCTGTATTCATCTTTCCAATGCACTCTATTTAGGAATCATTTTCCTCCTATCTGCCAATTTGGGTAGAGGCTGATTTCTAGAGGCTCATTTCCTATGTTATTCCCCACAAGTGTATCTTGGGCTGCACTGTCGGCTGCGAACAAGATTTTCACAATTTCACCAGTTTCTCCTTTGATTTCATATGTGACTGACATACGCTCAGTCATTTATGATGAACTGATTCGTCCAACCTAGTCCACATCATGTTCAGCTGTTTGTTTGAAGGCAAGCCTTTAAAACCCCAGACACTATTTTCTGGGTTAGCCAGGCACCGTCTAATTTCTCCTTTTTTTTTTTTTTTTACTGCATTCATATCTTCTGTGTTCCCTTCCTAAGGGAGAGTATTGAGCGGGGGCCTGATGTAAGAACTAATTGTTCTTAAATTGTAGCTAACATTTAGTGTGAGACTCAAATCCAGTCTCTATGTTTTGTTTATAGGCTGTTTTTTTTCTGTCTTTGACTCCCTTTCAAAACTTTCTTGTTAATTTATGTTAGAGAGTTTTATAGATTACCCACCTGTGGCATCACACTCTTTGGTTAGTATTGTATTTAATTAACCCCTGATACTAATTATTAAAGCCCCTTTTAGAGAGGGATATTATGCCCACAAAGGCTAACTCCATATCATAATACCTGAATTCCTCACCTGTACAGAATCAATCAGTTCATGCTTGGATATTTTTTAAGTCAAAACATGATGGTAAATTTTCAGGGAAAGTTACAATATTAATGTCAGTTTCAGGTTTGATTGAATAATACCTAACCTCACACAGCTTATAAGGCATTGATGAAGCAGGCCCACGTTTGTTCAATAATCTTGGTACAGGTACCTTCGGCTTCCTTAGATACCATGTATATTCTCATTTAAGTGCTCAGGTTACTAGTGTGTCTCAGAGTTCAGTTTACTCACTGGAGGTTCTGCAGGCAGCCTCTGGAGCAATGCTGTGTGCTTTGCAGATCCAGGGTTTAGTGACCCAGAGTTCCACAGCACTGACGTAGGTCCCCAGAACACTGCCAGAAGCCCAGAGTAAGGTGGTCCCTTCAGGCATCACACCAAAGACACTGCCTTTCTAGTGACCCCAAAGCTTTCTCAGTTTCCCCTCATCCAAATTTGGTGGTTTTCTTATCAAAAGACACACATTTGTGTTCCCCAAGTATCCAAGTATGACAGGTATGAAAGTTACTGCAGATAGTTTATTCTTCAAAAACTGAAGAAATACTCACTTCTTAATAAAGTATGTGTGATTTTTAAAAAATTAAGGAAATCACACTAGAAACTTAAAGAAGGGAATTTATCTTATAAATAGTTTTAGAAATTCCCCATATTATATCTATAGCCATAAAGCATGTTGTGCAGAATTGTATTAATATTGAGAATACTATTTTTCTAAGAAAAATTAATATTGAGAGGCTATTGGTGCAAGGGAAAAAAAACAAGGAGCTGATGATATCAAGGCCTCAAGTAGAAAGAAAATGTTTTGAAAATGATGATGGCAGCAAATGTAAAAATGTGATTGACAAAATGGATGGATGTATGGATTGTGAGGAGAGTTGTATGAGCCCCCAATAAAATGATTTTTAAAAGATAGTATGATATATGCATTAAGCGAAGATTATAATACATTAATTTTAATAATTAGAATAATTGGTATAGTGTTTAAGATAAAAGGGTGTTTCCAAAAGTTCATGGAAAAAAAGAATTAAAAGAAAATATAATTTTCTACAAATGTTAAATCTTTTCATTTATTGAATTTTTTACTATTTTTCATGTTGCTTTTCTAAATATAAGAAATATATAAACAAAATGATTATCAATGAGCATACTCACTGAAATATGAATCGCAATGGAAAACTGGTTTATGTAAAGATTTTAACCTCTTTATTAATTTATACCATAATAACTTTGGATAAAGAATTTGTATAAACAGGGGCTGAACCCAAGTGGCATAGTGGTTGGAGCCCACTGGGATGCAGCCCACTGGGATGGAGGTTCAATTCCAGCAGTGACTCCACAAGAGAAAAAGGTTGGGCCTCCTACTATCACCACCATAGGGCAGTAATGCCCCCAAAAGAAAAACAAAAACAAGAACAAATTTGTATAAACAGATGTCAGTATATTTCTGTCTTTTATTGAAAAGGAATGAATAAATATCAGTCAATTTTAAAAAGGTTTTTATTATGAATTAGGTAAAACTTTAAAGGAAAGAGAAATACATTTTACTTTCAATAATCTGTACAAATTTTATTCATTTCATTTATTTCAATCCCCTCAGTGCAAAACCACCCATGATGCCATTCCTGTTTTCCCTCTCTCCTTTTTTTCTTTTTATCTAACCATTCTGATCTTTTGTCATTAGGTGAAAAATCACCTTTTTTAGCAAATGGTCAATTCTTTCATGGTAGCAGCATTATCTTCATTGTGTTATTGTTCTCCATACAGATATATCAATGTTTAACTGAAATATGATTTACTTGAGTGAATTCAGTTCTAGAGCTTAAGCATGAGCAAAGGGTGTAGTCTCTCAGAGATTCTACCAATGTCTTTCATATCAGTAAGTATAGTTTCTCTCACAATTTTGAGTTTTATTCCACAAGTTTCTCTTAAGCTGTCTGAGGCACTCTTGTGGTCTCTTTTAGAGCAAATGTCAGTGGTAGCCAATGATCGCCACGGTGTTCTTCTGCTTTTAGTGTCATGGAAACTAATGGCTTTCATGGTTATTTGATTTTAAATAACTCACTTTTCTCTGCTCAAGTAAAGAGAAACAACTGCACCTGGGATGCCTTGTTGATAATCACTAAAGAAGGATACAGAACATTGTCTTTATGGACTATGATGTGTCAATTACTTCAGTATTCACAAAAGTATGGTTCTGAATATTGCATGGTTTAAAAATCTCCATAGTTTAAAATACTGCATGATTTCAAATCAGCAAAGGTGTGTATCAGGGTTGGATCCTTGCACCAATTTTATTAATTCTGTATGTAGAACAAATAATCAGTGAAGCTGGATCATGTGAAGAAGAATGTGACCTCAGTATTAGAGGAAGTTTTCTTAGCAGCCTTCGAAAAGCAATTACAGAAGTTTGTTTTCTGAAGATGAGGACTGCAAGCATGTGCTGATGAAGATCAAGGAGCAATGCCTTCTGAATGTATTTCAATTCAATGTACATAAAACCCAAATCATCACAACTGGGCAAATAGAAATCATGTTAAGCAGAGAAAATATTGACATTGTCAAAGATTGTGTCCTGCCTGCTTTGAGAATCAATTTTCATGGCACTCCAGAGATCAAAAGATGAGTTTCATTGAATTAAACTTCTAAACAAGTCTTTGTGGAAGTGTTGAAAAACAAGAATGTTACTTTGAGAACTAAGGAGCATCTGACCCAGCAGAGGGTCAACACCACCTGGGTATTTTCAGTTGCCTCAGATGAATGTCAAAAGATGAACAAGAATTGATGCATTTGAATTATGGTGCTAGCAAAGGATGTTCAAATTACCTGGAAAGAGCCTTGTTAAAAGGAAAAAAAGACTAATCTGTCGTGAAAGCAGTATGAAGAGAGAAAACTTCGGAAGCAAGAATGGCAATGCTTTCTCTTATATACATTCAAGTGGTTTTCAGGAGATACCTGTCCCTAGAAAAGGCCATCATGTTGGCAAAGTGGAGAGTCGGTGAAAAGCAGGAAGGCTTTCAAGGAGATGTATTGAGAGAAATGCTGCTGCCACGGTGTGCTAATTAGGGCTTTTGTGCCAATGAGGCTCCCATAGGGATACCTAGGTGGAGTTTAGCTTACCAATCAGGTCTCAGCTTGATTGGAGGGTGGCTGGGATAACTAGCTCTCTGGGGCCATCCTCTTCTCTCTCCTTGGTGATGGGGCCAGCATGCTGTGTTCTTCTCGAGTCCTCTTCCTCAACTGTGTGCTGTACCACCTATGGGCTGAGCCAACCCCTGGAAGTGTCACCCATGCTCTGATTCAGTAGAGCTTGATGCCTCATCCGCACATATTTCACTGCACTCCCTTGATACCCACCTTGGCTGTTTCTGGATTTGTGATCTTCCTGCTGTTGCTAGCCACCCTGATATGGCTGCTGCCTGAAGCTGACTCTGCTTCATTTTGCCTGAGAGCTTATTCTACTGTCTACTTTCTTGACCTTGGACCAGCCACCTGCATGAATATAACTGTCCCTTAATAGTGAGTTGAAATGACTCTTCTGTACCACTGTGTGAACTTATTAGTTGGTGTATTCCTTCTTGATATATCTCTATATATAATATTCATATCTATCTATCTGTCTATCATCTATTTATCTATCAGCTATCAGCTATCTAACCTTTATAACCTTGGTGGCTTGGTTTTGTTTCTCTAGAGAACTCTGCCTAACACATGGAAACAGTTGTAATGATGATATGCATTGCATTCTGACAGTGTTTCCTTCAGTTGTGCACAAGATTGCTATGTAACTGAACTGAGCAGAAGACACATAACAACAACATTCTTGTGAATCCCCAAGTTGAGTGACTTTTTTATTCAAGGTGTTTAGTAATGGCTAAGAGGTTTTCTTAACATTTCCTCCTGTCGGGCATCAGTAAATTTATCTAAATACTTCCCTTATTTTGTTAAATATTCAATCCACTTTGATGGGAATTTTCTACTGCAAGGTGATATTATTAATAGATCTATCCAAAAAATATTATTGAGCATGTATAGTTGAATTTTATATCCACTATTCCTTTAAGAATGTATGCATTCTGATAAATTAAGACTTCATGTGACTTCTTGACTTACTCACTAGAAACTAAAGTGAATCAAAGTGGCAGAAAATATGCCATGCTTTTTAATCACAGTGGCTGAGAAAATAGAAATGAGGGTTGGTCAAAAGATAGCATTCCCACTCATCACACATATACACAAGTTTATTCAAAGACAAGTGTTTAAACTGGTCTTTGTAATTAGTAGATGAGTGCAAACTATTAGACAATTTTTTCTTGTTAGGTGCCATAATTAAAGAACTATAGAAATGATCCCTGAAAGTATAGTCTTTAGGTGCCATAATTAAAGGCATTTATTATTCACTTTATTCATTGTCTAACGCCCACAGGTAAATATGGTTATAGAAAATACTATGGCTTGTGTTAGACACACCTTATTTCTAGAAATGATATCTTGTTCTTAAAAAGTTAAGTGTGTTATTAATTTGTCCAATGCAGTTGTTTGTTTTTTTTTTCTTGGTGGCTATATCCCAGAGCATCCCTGGTGGCATTGTGATTGTGAGCTGGACAAGATCAGCAGTTAAAAACGATGGTAAAAAGATGGGACTTTCTAATCTTGCAAAGATGCCATCACAGGGAGAGTCTCTCCTGGTCTACAGGTCTCATCTACTCCATGACAGAAAGTTTGGAGGTCTGAGTCGTCATGAGGATCAACTCCAGATCCATACAAGAGAGAATCCTTGACAATTTAAATATTTTCTTTGAATGTGTCATTACTCGCATAGGAAATTTGATTAAACGATCAATACTAGTAGTCCATTTGAGCTCACTCATGACAATCACATGGCCTTTCATGTTTTCCACACTGTGAATTTATTTTTTACAGTAGGAGAAAAACATTTTATCACATACTGTTTTTGTCTTATTGATATCCATCTCTACTCCTAGTGTTTCATATCAACCATGCTTATGGTGAACAGCAAATGTTTTCATTAAACAGGATAATTATAATTTAACATGCCTTTACACTAACTTTTAATACAAAAAATAGTATAGGCCCATATATAATCATACTCCAAAAATTTGTGGATTTGTTTTCCTTTCCCCACAATATTGCCAGTTTAATTTCATTTCTTTATCATTTTTT